>OZ022242.1:488700-493700 GCA_963978895.1 Erpobdella octoculata
TACATACATACATACACACACACACACACACACACACACACACACACACACATACATACATACATACATACATACATACATACATACATACATACATACATACATACATACATACATACATACATACATACATACATACATACACACATACATACATACATACACACACACAGACACGTGCACAACAAGAACGAATTTCACTCTCACGCGCTTCGAATCTACACAAGAGCATGCGCATGCTCTCTCCCCCCTCTCTCTCTTGGAATGTTTTTATTTATATAAACAATAATTCAGTTTGACGGACGGACTCTCTACTTGCTAATGGACTTTTGATAGATCGGGTAAACTATTTATTTTGAAGTTCGGCGTTTTCGGTGAAGAAGAAAAAATGTCGTCACAGGACCGAAGAAATGTCGGTAAATCGTCAAAGAAAGATTTCGTAAAAATATCGAAGAAACATCTGAGATGAGGAATCGTTAAAATATCGAAGATACACAAGTCAAGTGTATTTATTTATATTAAGTTTTCCTGTTACTTTAAATTAATAATTATTAATACATTAATAATAATAATAGTCCTCTTTATTAGTTTTTATATTAAAAATTTAATAATAATTGAATAAAAAGTCGTTTAAAAAAGAAAGAAAAAACAGTATTAAAAACATGTACATTACCTCCGTACACATATCGGAGAGTTATCCTTATTAGGTGGAGAAGAGAGAGAGAGAGAGAGAGAGAGAGAGAGAGAGAGAGAGAGAGAGAGAGAGAGAGAGAGAGAGAGAGAGAGAGAGAGAGAGAGAGAGAGAGAGAGAGAGAGAGAGAGTGAGAAGGACAATCTACAATTAGAGGTGATCCACTACCTGGAAAAAAGATGTCACCAAGATTTTCTCCGTCCAGCTTCCTGTTCCTCACGCTCTTCGTCGGTTAGCTAGCCTTATTATATATGATTTAATTTATTTTTAATTTAATTTATTTTAATTTAGTTTTTAATAACTTCTTAAATTTTGTGTGCTCAAATGCGAGCAGTATGAACAATACACTTCAAATAGTGAACATTTTTTTAAACTTCATTTATTCAATAATTCCCTGTAGGTATATATGTATGTGTGTATGTATGTATGTATGTATGTATGTATGCATATTAAAAGACAATAAAATAAGCTATTTACACAAATATACGTTAGATGTGACTCCTAGCTGTTACCAGAGCCAGACTTACCGCTCGCTGATCAGTTTTTAAAGTAGGAATATTTAAGTTCCAGCGTCCCGTTAACAAGAGGTGTTTTACGTAATAAAAGATTTTTTTTTGGACTTCACATGTTATGTTCGTTTTCATATTCTTACTTAAATTTTGTAACACAAAAATTCGGATGACAAATTGTAAGATCATTACATTGCAAGAATATGCACCTTCCTGTGCTTTTTTTACATACTTTTACTTAACGTGACTTCTCTGTCTGTCTGTCTGTCTGTCTGTCTGTCGTCAAATTTTGCAATCGATTTTAAACTAACTTCCCGATAAGCTAGAGACTTAAAAATTTGAACTGATTAACAATGCATTCTATCAAATTTTCTGATGGATTGGACAAAATTTAATTGAATAATTATTTGTGATATTTTTGTCGAACCATTTATTCTCTATGCTAATATGCTCGTTGTTTATGTAACAGAATGTGGCCTACACAATCGATTATATAAAAATGTGTTTTTAATAAACTGCTTTTTGCTTCACTTGTTAATTTTTGGAATTGTTTAGTTCCGTTATTTTAACATGATTTTTGTTCGCTTCCAATGTTTTGCAAATGAATTGTGAAAACTAACACGATAGATTGTTTGGAATTTTTGTAAGCGTTTTTTAACCTTGTTTCCAAAAAAGCAGCTTAATAAAACATTTTGGCGGGCTTTGTGGCTGGTAAGAAAAACTCGAAGAGAGTTCGGGTTTCTTGTCCAAGGTTTGTGTATACTATACAGTATTTCAGCAAGGACATGGGTTGGGTTAACTCTAAAACTTTTATTAGTTTAAAAAAAGTTAAACTGAGGTTAAAATAAAAGATAAAAAAAATAAAGGTTGTAACATTAGAACTTTTTGACATTTATTCTATAATTATCTTTATATGCTTTATCGATTTAATTAGAAGCCAAATATTTTCAACCCAAAGCCATTTCCAGTTGCAATTGAACCACCTCAAAAAGTTTGCCAGTCAAACTTACTGACCATGCAAATTCTCATTGTTTTACTGCTATACAAAGTTACATTTGGTGATTTTTTTATACGCGCAATTATTGAACTAAATATCAAAATTTTGTTTTTAATTTTGCGCTGCTCATTTCTTGCTTTGAAATTGCTTTCAGGAAACACGTTATTTACTAAACAAGTGAAGGAAAAAACGAGTTTTTCAACACAAACTTTTTTCTAGTTGAATCATGTATTGCCATCCAATGTAAAGCTATGCTGAAAGTTTTAGCTTCCTAGCTAGTCAAAAGGCTGGTTAAATTTTACTTGCAAGATTTGCGACCAGAGAAAGACACACACACAAACCTAAATAAAAGTTTGTAAAATCAATTTATCGTAATTATTCGTAACTCACCAAATAGCTGCATTTAACGACCTTTTAACCGCTAATCAGCTTCATAAAGTAGAAATATTTAAGTTCCAGCGTCACGTTAACAAGAGGTGTTTTAAGTAATAAAAGATTTTTTGTGGAGTTCACATGTTATGTTTTTTTTACAAACTTTTATTTAGGTTACAATTTATGTTTGTGTGTATGTGTGTGGCTTTCTCTGTACGCAAATCTTGCAAGTAAAATTTAACCAGCTTTTTGACTAGCTGGAAAGCTGAAACTTTCAACATAAATTGATATTGGATGACAATACATGATTCAAATAAAAAAACGTAATTTGAACATCTTTCGTATATATACACACATACATACATACAAACATACACACAGACACACATCGAGTGCATTTGAAATCAAAGTTTGTGTTAAAAACTCGTTTTTTCCTTTACTTGTTTCATATTCTACTTAAATTTGTAAAACAATTTTGTCGACTAATCGTCTCAGTAACTATCCTAATCGTCTCAGTAACTATCTAAGATCATTACATTGCAAGAATATGCGCATTCCAGTTTTTTAATTTTTGCAATTGTTTAGTTCCGTTATTTTAGTATGATTTTTTGTTAGTTTCTGATGTTTTGCAAATAAACTGTGAAACATAACACGTAGATTGTTAGATTTTCAACAAAACTTGTTTGGAATTTTTTTAAATGGTTCCTAAAAAGGCAGCTTAATAAAACATTTTGGTCAGCTTTGTGGCTGGTGACAAAAATCCGAAAGCTATACATCGTAGATAGTTCGGGTTTCTTGTCCAAGGTTTGTGTAAAATAGAGAATAATCGAATAGAATCAAATGATGATCTGCGACTGGAATTAAGCTTGATAGGTACTCTACACTTAATTCTGTTTCTGTTTTATGACACCTGGTGGAATGTAAAAGACTTTTTTTAAACAATTTATATAAAATTTAATTTAAACCTGGCGTTTACCTAGAGGGGTTCATTAACCGCGGACACAGGGAGAGAAGTGGGGGTCCGGACCCCCTTTCACTAATCCTATATCCTCCCCTTGGCTCCCGATTTAATTCTACGACGATACCATGGTCCAAAACATTTAGACTTTTCGACCTACAAAGAAAACTACATATAACTAAAAGCTATTTTTCCATCGCTCTACTATATGGAAGTACTAGGTAGCGGGTGTTGGGCATAGCAGGTGTACCCTGTACCTGGTGTTTCCTATACCTGGTGTGTCCTGTACCTAGAGTTACCAGATCTTTACTGTCATCTCCCGAATTTTCCTCCGGACTTGACGTTAACTTCGTTGATGATATTGATGACGGCGATTAAACTGGTATCGTTTTTCAGAATATTCATTTTGCAGGTTGTATTTTATCGTTCGTGAATGTGACTACCCGTTGGAAGATTCAAGAGTGGATGGATGGACAGATGGATGGACAGATGGACGGACAGACGGATGGATGGATGGATGGATTGATGGATGGACAGATGGACGGACAGACGGATGGACGGATGGATGGATGGGTGGATAGATGGATGGATGGACGGAATGGAGGGATGAATAAAAAAAAAGAGAGAGATAAAAGAAAAAGAAAGAAAACGCAAAAAAGATAAAGGAGATATCGGTCATAAAGATGCTATCATTTATCAATACATCAATCTTTTATGCCCGATCCGGCCAGTACTTGATTTAATTATTCTGGTACAGCGAGCGCGTTGATGTGAATATATAATGAAGCCTAATTAATATTCGATCAGTTGATTGAAACCATTTATAATTGATAAATTATTAAAACAAAAAGCGCCGCTAGTTGGCACACAGCCGCAATATTGCTGACCACCAAGGCTGTGTACATTAGACGTTGATGATGATGATGGTGATGATGATGATGATGATGATGATGATGACGATGACGATGACGATGACGATGACGATGACGATGACGATGACGATGACGATGACGATGACGATGACGATGACGATGACGATGAAGATGACGATGACGATGACGATGACGATGACGATGACGATGACGATGACGATGACGATGACGATGACGATGACGATGACGATGACGATGACGATGACGATGACGATGACGATGACGATGACGATGACGATGACGATGACGATGACGATGACGATGACGATGACGATGACGATGACGATGACGATGACGATGACGATGACGATGACGATGACGATGACGATGACGATGACGATGACGATGACGATGACGATGACGATGACGATGACGATGACGATGACGATGATGATGATGATGATGATGATGATGATGATGATGATGCGAGCATTGATGGCTTTATAATGAGCTTCAGTGCCGTTGGGCATGCAATCTGACGGGAGAAATGAAAATTCATTAATGGGAAAACAATAATTATCTCACATCGTAAAATCGGAGA
>OZ022242.1:501200-563700 GCA_963978895.1 Erpobdella octoculata
TTAAATAAAATACAAGATTTACAGATGATTTGTTTGATAAACTAGACATTTTTTCAAATAGTTTTAAACTTTTTCCAACAACAAATGTATATGTATGTTATGTATATATTGTGTATATATATAAATATATATATATATTTACACACAAATACAGAAATAAAGCCCCGCATAAATGTAATACATTTCGATAATAGAACGTCACACTCACAAACCAGATTATATCACCAATATAACATCCCAGGATTAGGTGTTTTAATGAGAAAAAACAATATTACACCCGATCGAGTGCACAAAAACAATAAACAAATCGTAATCTTTAAATGTCAAAAACTGATACAAGAAAATATTCAAAGGGTTTGAACGACCAGAGAAAAGTAGACACGCTCGCTCACACAGGCACGCACGCACGGAAAGAAAACAGACAGAAATCCTCCTTCGTAGGTCGGCAAGAACGACCTTGAAACTCGTTCGGACGACATTCGTCCATTCCTACTACTGCTAACCTATCTCAATAATATTATAACTAAAAATATAGTTGAGTATCAATAACGTGACTAAATTATGATTAAAGTATATTACAATTAATAAATTTATTGTTGTTAAATAATAATAATAATATAACAAATTAATTATAATATAGTTAAATTATAATATTATAAATAATTGTATAGTTTAATAAAATACAGGAAATTCAATATAAGTAATTGATTACATTATATATTTACCGACACCTAATTTCCCCAATCTCCATTTTTTCTTATCATACCAATACGAAAGAAATAAAAATACAAGATTTTTAATCGGTTTAACCCGGAAATTCGTAGTCGAAAATCAAGGAAACGGAAAATGAAGAGAGAACGTTTCTCAACAGACGCTCAACGCCGGAGTGCGTCACGTGACTCCGTCGGAAGGCGAACAAGATTATCGAGTTTCTAGATTCGAAGAGTTAACAACGACGAAACATGATTTTGATCGACATTTTGATGTACAATAAACTCATAACAACGAATCAATCGCGTCGATTTTATAACCACGACCGGACGTTTAAAATGAATTCAAAATCGGCGAGGATGGCACGACGACGCAAAAATGCTCAAATTCTTTTGACAACTAAAAGAGAAAAATAAAACAATAAAAACGAGAGCCAGGTAGGTGGGTCAGGTGAGCCAGATGGGATCGTTCTCTCGTCCAGATTAACAGGTGGGTCAGGTGGGATCGTTCTCTCGGCCCGATCAACGGAAAAATAAGAAATTAATCTGAATTCTAAATCGTCAAATTTCATGGATTTTTCTTTAGCTTTTTTGACTACTTTGTTTCTTTTTTCTATTTATAATCATCTGGAACGTCTAAATGCGATTCAAAACAGAAAATCAAAAAGAAATTCAATGCACAGATCAATGCACAATTCAATGCACAGATGAATGAATTATACTTTTGAACTTAAAATAATCAATATACTTTAAATTTCTAAGCACACATGAGTATGAAGAATCCATAGAAATAGTGTATTAAAATAATAATGAATTATACTTTTGAACTTTTAAAATAATCAATATACTTTCAATTTCTAAGCATACATGAGTATGAAGAATCCATAGAAATAGTGTATTAAAATAATAATAATAGTAGAGATTAAAAATAAACACAAATCATGTGAGACACTTTATTGTATCTCTGACACACCGATTGAGCACCAAAAATAAAATCGTAAATAAAACAGAAGCCCCGAAATTAAGCCCCCGAGAAACGTTTACACAAGAAATAACTTCGACGGCCCGCTCTTTCCCTCGACCCCCGTCACAGGGAGGAACCTTTCGGACGACTCTGGACGTAGACGAAGACGACGATGAAAACGGCGAAGATGGCCAGGGTGGGAAGTACGATAGTCAGCAGACGATCTCTCTGCTTCTTGAAATCTTCTCTTCTTTCCTTCCTCTCCTTGCTTGTCTCTTTCACCTTTCCTTTCAGTTGCCTCATCGTTCTTCTGTTTCTTCAGTAATCTTTTTTAATATCGTTTTCCCTCTTTGCTACTGTTGTTAAAGTATTACTTGTTAGTTGATTGCTTGATTTGCAGAAGTTGTTCTTCTATTATTCTATTCAGATTTTATTGAAGCAGCAGTCACAGATGGCCTTTTCTAGTATAATATAGTTTGTATAATTAAAATATAAAATAGTGCTCTATCTCCAAGATGAAAATGTATAAAATCTCTCACTAAGTCTAAGATTCTAGATTTTAATAAGCAGTCAAATTCGGAACGAATTTATTAGCAAAAGCTTTCGCCACGTATTTATTTACATACAACATACTGTTTAAAAAGTGATTTTCCATAATTATAGAAAGAAACTAACAATTTTAGTTTTAAAAAAATAAAATAAAACACGTTTAAAACATTAAAAAAAACCGTAATAAGATTATTTTCAACAAGCACAAATTTTTGTGCATATAACTTTTTTAAAACTATAAACGTTTTAATTTTTAATAAAACATACGGTAATATATTATTTTTAAATACATTTATAACAATATTAAATTTTTATATTTTTTTCACTGTAATTTTGTCATTGTTTATCAACAAGCAAGGATATCTATGTAAATAACAGTGGTCGGTATGTCATCGCTTTTTATCGGTGGCTTAGCCTTAATATATTGTCATCTGGTTTCAAAATAATACTAAATACAAATGAACAAAATGCGGAAAGATGAATCGGCTGGAATAACAGACGTAGATCAGCAATTCATTCTCAGAATTCCTGAGGTCTTTTTTAAGCATTTTTAATAATATTTTAAAATTCAATAGTTATTAAAAAAATAATCTGTTGTTATTGTTTTGGTTGTTTTCTAGTAGTTAATAAGTTATATAATGTTTTTTCCATCGTAAATATCAGGCCGCAGCAGAAAACCTGAGGCGTGAATTACAATCTGGATCTTCCAGCTTGAAGGATAAACTCTCTCTGGAAATCCACCCGGAGAGTAGGCAGGGACGCCTCATATACGATGGACAGATGTTCAACGCCAGAGTACGTGAAGGATGATTGATCATTTAACTTTTTATTTGATTTTATTTGAAGAAAATTTGTTTTTATTGCTTTCATATATATATTAATCTGTAATAGGGATCTTACGCACTCAACATGCTACTTAACGGAGCATTAAAATATCTTTCCAGACAGCACCATTAAATAAGCCAATTTCATGAGTATCACCACAAAACTAGAGATCAACCCATAAGAATGACAGATTTAAAACTTAGATCGACTTGCATAACCATCGTTGTCTTGCGATTTCAGCAACACCTAACATCCTTATGTGAATTTCTAAATAAGGTCGTTACAGTTGCTGAATCTAAAAACTGAAACATTCAGTTAACTTAATCGTTTTAGATTCAGTTACTTTAACTGAAACTGAATTTGTTTTCAAAACTGTAACATTCCTTAGATCTAACATACATACGCGGACATTGGAAGATATGTACGTTGATTTAATGGTAATCTTTCACTTTAACAACCGGATGTGTGAAAGATAAATACATTCTCGGCTATAATTAACTAATTGCGGTTAGGGTTAGGATTATGGTTAGAGTTAAAATAGAACTATTTTATTGAAAAAATCCGCCCCATCCGCTAAAGTGAAAGATAACCGATTTAATATTTAAAAAAATAAAAACAAATAACTTTTTCAACTGAAACCTTTTTTCAAACATACATACAAACATTGGAAATTACGTATGTTGATTTAATAATAACTAAAAATAAATTTAAAAAAAATAACTTTTTTTATTTTTCCAGTTACACGACCTACCGTGCATAATCGAGTCGTACAAAACCACGGACAAGAAACTCTTCTACAAAACGGCCGACATCAGTCAGGTGTAGTTTTTTTAAAAAATAAATTATCGCTTAACTAGAGAGGGCTGCGCTGGACGAGCATGTGTGCGTTAGAGTCCCGCAGGGGTCGAATTTTTCTCCACCTGGACGTTTTTGAATAGGCAGGAAATTCCCGGGTAGGCCCATTCTTACGGGCTTAAAATCCTGGACTTTGTACAATTAACTAAAATAAAGGCCACCTGGCCAGTGTGGGACTCTAGTTTGCCTCTGTACG
Source organism: Erpobdella octoculata (assembly GCA_963978895.1). Lineage (NCBI taxonomy): Eukaryota > Metazoa > Annelida > Clitellata > Hirudinida > Erpobdellidae > Erpobdella > Erpobdella octoculata. The sequence goes on from OZ022242.1 coordinate 505,300, forward strand.
TCTGAACACAATTACAACAAAGAAATAATAATATAACAGGAAATATTTACAAATTATTTATTTTAACATTTTTATTCGATTTGTATGGTATTTTTATAGATATTATTATGCAAAACGGAATTTACAAATTTTATAAATATTCACAAGTTACTTATTTCAATGTTTTTAATAATATAAATTATTTTTATATAGATATTAATATGCAAAACAGAATTTACAAAGCCTATAAATATTTACAAATTATTTATTTTAATGTTTTTTATTCGTATAATATTTTTAAACAGATATTAATATGAAAATTATATATATATATACTAGCGGGGTTACCCGGCGTTGCCCGGGGTTACCCGGCGTTGCCCGGGGTTTTAGAGGTTTTTCTAATGTTTGTCCCTCTCGCTCCCGTTTCCTTCTCCACTTTCCCGTTTTCGTCGCGTTCCCGGTCGCTTTTCCGCTCTCGGTCGTTTTCCAGCTCCCGGTCGCTTTCCCGCTCAGAAGTTTTGTTATCGATTTTCTCTCTTGCTCGCGTTTCCTTCCAAGCTTGCTCTCCCGATTCCAGTCGCTTTCCGCGTTCCCGGTCGCTTTCCCGTTCCCGGTCGCTTTCCCGTTCCCGGTGGCTTTTCCGTTCCCGGTCGCTTTCCCGTTCCCGGTCGCTTTCCCGTTCCCGGTCGCTTTCCCGTTCCCGGTCGCTTTCCCGTTCCCGCTCACGCTTGCTCTCCCGTTCCCGGTCATGCTTGCTCTCCCATTCCCGGTCACGGAAAACGACCGAAAACGGGAAAGCGAACGGGAGTGGGAAAGCAGGTGGGAAAGGAAACGGGAGAGAAAGAGACAAACATTAGAAAAACCTCGAAAAAACCCGGGCAACGCCGGGTATCTCCGCTAGTATATATATATATGTATATATATATATGTATATATATATATATATGTATATATATATATATATATATATATATATATATATATATATATATATATGTATATATATATATATGTATATATATGTATATGTATATATATATATATGTGTAGATATGTATATATATATATATATATATATATATATATATATAAACACATATATATATATATATATATATATATATATATATATATATATATACATATATATATATATATATATGTATACATAAACACAGACACAGACACACATACATGCACATACACATACATACATACACACATACATACGCACATACATATATATATAGTTCCCGCTCGCTCACCCGCTCCGCTCCGCTCATTTTGTGACGGATTTCAAAATTTTTTTTTTTTTTTGATTTTCATTGACTCTCAAGGTTGTGTGAAAATTTCATTACGATCGGATGAAGGGTGTAGCAATGCATAAAGGACATTAACATACATAAATACAAACATTCATTTTTATATATATAGATATATATGTATACATAAACACAGACACACATACATGCACATACACATACATACATACACACACACATACGCACATACATATATATATAGTTCTCGCTCACCCGCTCCGCTCCGCTCATTTTGTGACGGATTTCAAAATTTTTTTTTTTTTTTTTGATTTTCATTGACTCTCAAGGTTGTGTGAAAATTTCATTACGATCGGATGAAGGGTGTAGCAATGCATAAAGGACATTAACATACATAAATACAAACATTCATTTTTATATATATAGATATATATATATATATATATATATATATATATATATATATATATATATATATATATATATATATATATATATATATATATATATATATATTTACAAATTATTTATTTTAACGATTTTAATAATATACAATATTTTTATACAGATATTAATATGCAAAACGGAATTTGAAGAAGATAACGTCGTGGATGACTCGTCCGACACAGCCGCCAAGAAGAAAGACAAGGAAAAGAAATTCATGTGGAACCACGGACGTAAGTCGGCCTTTGTTAACTGGTCATGAATTAATTTAATTATAATTAATTTAATTATAATTTTACCAGATGTACAAACTTAATTATAATTTTAAAAGATGCACACAATTAATTATAATATTAACAGATGTACAAACTTAATCATAATATTAACAAATGTACAAACTATGTAAAAACTATATGACAGCAGAGTAAATAATTTAAAAAATAAAATTAATTTTGACTGGCCAGCACTGAATCGTTGCTATGCTATGTGGTTGCCATGACAAGGATTGGAATTTTATTTCAATTTTTGTAAATTTCTAAAAATATTTACTTTTTTTTATAAAATACATTTTATATTTATTTGATTTCTAATGAATTTAATATACTTTGTATATGTTTAATTTTTAATGATTGATTTTATTGTTTATTTAATTGATTTTTATTTAATTCTTTATTGCTTAATATATTTCATAAATATTTTTAATTAGTGTGTCCTCCATTCAAGAACGTCAGACACCGAAGATTTAGAAAGATCGTTCCAAAAAAGGTAATAATTAACGCTACCATTCATGAATTCTGTTTGTTTGGTTTTTTAGCGCTATATTTGTTTTCATTAACCTTTTTTTTTGATTTTAGTTTATAATAAGTTTTTTTTTTCAGTTTAATTTAAGTTTATTTATAATTTATTCATTAATTTTAAATAATTAAGTTGTTTGCTGTTGAATAATTTGTTATCACATTGTTTTACCAACTCACTTCTAGTTTAAAAAATGGAAATGTTTTAAATCTTTTAAAAAAATCAACCTTCCGCTCATATTCGAATAGTAGTCATTTGCATATAGTAGTAGTCATTTGCATATAGTAGTAGTCATTTGCATATAGTAGTAGTCATTTGCATATAGTAGTAGTCATTTGTATATAGTAGAAGTCATTTGCATATGGTAATAGTCATTTGCATATATTTTCATAATTTATTCAGAATCCAGAGCAGCCGGACATCGAGAAAGAGCTCAAACGACTGTTCGCCGAGGACAAATCGGCTGTCGACTTCAAGTACGAAATCATCATGGAAGCCGACGAAGCCCACCAGGACGACACGAAGAAGTCCACGACGGCCAACTCGGGGAAAAACAAAAGCGCGGGCGCATCGAAGACTCCCGTCAAGTCCGCGAGCAACGAGTCAGCGAAAAAAACTTCTGCAGCCGGTGGAAACAAAAGTACGGCCGGCGAAAAAAATTCTCGAGACGTCTTTTCGACCAATCACAGGAAGGACGTCAGCAGTCTCGTCCAATCAGAGAGTCAGCAATTTGTAGAAGAGTCGTTTGAAATGGACGACGTGATTGGTTAGTGAAATAAATGATTATTAATTTTTTTTATATAAATTTGCTCATATATAGCATCTTTTTCTTTATTGTTATTATATATTATATATTATAATCACATTTCATTTCCATTGCAGACGAGCAAGGGATGTTCGGCATAATCAGCTCGGACGAAGACGATGACAACGACGCAGACGCACCCGCGGTCAACGGGGAAGAGTCCATGGACGCAGCAGGTGGCGGAATGGGATTCGAGGCGACCAATCGAGACGAATCCGGACAGAATTTGTTCGCCGAAGACTCCAATCAGGGCAACGATCCGATGGACCTCCTGGAGGGTCTGAGTGAGTTTCGACAAGATGATGATGATGATGATGATGGCCAAAAATTTCCTTCCAATATTAATAATAGTAATAATAATAATAACAACAATAATAATAATAATAGTGATTCTGATAGTAGTGGTGATGATAATGATGAATTGATGGACCTTTTCTTTTCATCAAATAATAAATAAATAAAATAATTCGAAAATGAAATAAATATAAATTTTGTGTTTATTATTAATCCACTCTTAGTGCAAGACTCTTGTTTTGTTTTAGATAAAATAAAATAAAAAAAAAAATAAATAAAATAAACTGTTACTTATTTTGTCATAGCGAAGCGTGTTAGTTGCAAATAATGTAATCACACACACACACACGTGTAAACATGTTCATTGGAGATGACCACGCGTGTGGATGGTTGTTATGAATCGAAGGGTTTTGGTTGTTATGAATTGAAGGGTTTTGGTTGTTACGAATCGAAGGGTTTTGGTTGTTACGAATCGAAGGGTTTTGGTTGTTACGAATCGAAGGGTTTTGGTTGTTACGAATTGAAGGGTTTTGGTTGTTACGAATTGAAGGGTTTTGGTTGTTACGAATTGAAGGGTTTTGGTTGTTACGAATTGAAGGGTTTTGGTTGTTACGAATTGAAGGGTTTTGGTTGTTACGAATTGAAGGGTTTTGGTTGTTACGAATTGAAGGGTTTTGGTTGTTACGAATTGAAGGGTTTTGGTTGTTACGAATTGAAGGGTTTTGGTTGTTACGAATGGAAAGGTTTTGGTTGGAAAAATTTGAAAATGAGGAGAGCTGAAACGACACATTTCTGTGTTTTGTTGTTGTTGTTGTTGCTAAATAACTAAATAGATTGATATGATGATAATGAAATTAGACGAAAATGGCTATTACGATGTTGTGATGATGTAACTTGGTGACAGATGATGATGATGATCCTTGATAAGCAAGATGATGGGTGATGGTCATAATGATACCAGGCGAGGGATGGTGATTAGGGTACTGCACGGGCTGATTTTTCTCTGCCCGGCCCGTCGACAACTTGGCCCAGTCGTTTTTTACAGGCCTAAAATCCCGACATAATTGTCAAAAAATTTCGGCCCGGCCCGGCTTGACTTCAGGCGTCCGGCCAGCCTGATGACCCTAAAATTACGGCACGGGCCGTGCAGTACCCTAATGGTGATGATACTTGATGAGTAATAAGGTGATGTGGTCACAATGATACCTGGTGAAGCATAGGAGTGGTGACGATACCCAATAAGCTGCGGTGGTGGTGGTAATGATGATGAGGATGGCCGATCAGCGATCGTGCATGCCGAGGGTATTGCTCATCCGTCATTTTACCGCTAAATAATTAAACTTAACACGCACAACACAACACCTTTGTTATACTCTCTCTCTCTCTCCCTAGCGAGCGAATTTGGAGTCCGCTACGAAGGTCTCAAAAAACGGCTGGCGGAGATCCAGGATCAGAAATCCGCCAAAGAGTCGGAACTGCAGGCGGCGGACGACCGTGCAGACGACTACGACGATGTCGATTCTTCCGATCTTAAAGTATCGTTTTTTGTTGTTTATGATCTTGGGCATTTCCTAGTTGTTGTTTTATTGAATGAATTTAAGACCATCTATCTATATCGACAAAATTCTTTTTCCATATGTATATATCCATATAAAACAAAAGTCTTGTAGATTCCTCCGATCTTAAAGTATCGATTTTTGGTTCAGTCTTTCAATTTTTGTTTCATTTAATGATTTTTAAGACCGTCTATATCAACAAAATTCTTTTATCCATATTTACGTATCTATATAAAGTGAAAGTCTTGCAGAGCGACACCCATAAGAGCGGAAGGTGAGAGCCTAAGAGCAACGAACATTTTTGTTCCGATTGGAATTTCTTAAAAAAAGGAAAAGGTAGAAGTAGGAAGAAGACTTGGTGGGAATGCGTGAAAAAAAATGCGGATGAGCTCGGCCGAAAGCGGAAGTTTGCCCTGAATCGTGGCTTGTGGAGGGACGCGATATGGAGAAATTTTCCAACCCTAGCCTAGCGTTGAATGGGGTCGTTTTAAAAATAAATGTTGATGATGGTGTATCTATCTGCAGACACGAGAAGGGGACGGTTTTGCTCTTCCCCGAGGGTGTCTGCTCTTATTTTATTTTGCTGTATATATATATATATATAACATAGACTAACCCAGAGTGGGCAATATATATATATATATATATATATATATATATATATATATACCTCATCATGAAATTGAAGAAGTTTTAGTTCGTAGGTGAATGATCAAAGGGTAGTAATAGGGAGCTGCAGTGGTCCATTATATACGTGATTATTAATTGTATGTGTCTTTCTTTTATGTTAACATTTTATTCGCATACTCCTCCCATCAATCTGCGCACCCTCCTCACGGATATCATCCTCATTCATTCGTTCTGTCGTTCATCCAATCAGGCAGAACTACAGAGTGAACTGGAGAAGTTGATTGAAGAGGAACGAGCCTGCACACAAGAGGTAATTTCATAGGGTTTATCTACCCCCTATCTAACTCCTGATAGGGTTCATCTACCCTCCTCCTCTCACTGCCGTTTTATCCTTTTCATTCTATTGCATTTTGAGAGGGAAACGTTTGCTTTTCTCTCACCAGATGGCCATGGTTAGTTCGATGATGGACTAGCGAAAGTCGAACGTCAGCAGCGACGTGGAGATTTTTTTACACATACAACCCCGGAGGATACTATTGCTGCGGTTCATCTCTCGATTTACTGATGTGGAAATCATTATTAATGTCCTTGTAACAATTATCATCGTCGTCGTCATCACATACTATATGAGAAACATTTTTTTTTAATGCGGTTGAATGTTTAATTTTTTGTTTAAATGTCTTTTGAAAATTATTTATTCAATAAATACGGAAAAAAGTTTAAGATGGAAGAAGATGAAAAAACATAACCGTCTATACTAATAAATAATAATAATAATAATAATAATAATAATAATGCTGTTTACAGGTTCCTGTTGTTGGCATGCATGTTGTAAGATTCCGTTATTTAAAATTAATGTTAATTGGATGATGACAGTGATGATGATGCCAATTCTGATAATGGTTATACAACACTAAAGATGGTAATAACAATAATAATAAGAGCAGTGGTACTGATAGTGATGTTCAACTGTAATCGTGCGTGCGATGTTGTTGTTGACACAGAAAAAGCAACAGAGAGAGACGTTGAATAATTCTTGTTACACACATTCTAGAAGAAAACTGGGTCAGGTGGGAAATACGACCTTCAACCGTGAAGTTCAAGAAATATTTGAGCTAACTAGGTCAAGTTTATAAGAAATAGTAGACATGCATATGAGAAGATTGAAATTGGATTTGAAAACTACTACAAGTAAGAGTTATAAACAGCATGTGTAATCTTAGGTAATCGTAAAATATTCCTTTTTACAAGTTACGAGGTTACTTTCTATGAAAATCTACGGTAAGGTTACGGATAAGATTACGCGTAATTGTAGCGAGAAATTACAACAACGCGGTGAACTACCGAGCAGTAAACTGTCTACGTCGAGTCGCCCCTTCCCCGATGAGTCATCGACCGTCGTCTGTTGACGTGACATGCGGTGTCACATCGTCGTCGTCATCATCATAATTCAAAGCTGCTGTGACAAGACCACAGTCTCGTTGTTGTCACAATCCACTACTATCATCATCACCATTACTGGATCAATCATTATCAATACCGTTTCAAATAACGGTAATAATAGTGAGGTGTATATGTATATATATATATATATATATATATATATATATATATATATACGCAACTAGAACGGAAAATCACGTTAAAAATTACAGGTAAACAGAGAAACGGGAACGTAAATTAATTTCACGCAAACGTAAATAAATGAAAAACTACATTAAGACAAGATAATTACAAAATTTACTCGTAAATAAGTAAATTACATCAGAAATATAAACTGGATGTGATGATGATGATGATATTATTATTAATGGTGATGATAACGATAACAACGATACAAGTGATGATGATGATGACAGTATTAATGGCGATGATGATGACGACGACAATAACATGCAATAAAAGATCAATTTGAATAAAACATCAATTGTTTCACCTACTCCAGGTGAAGAAGGAAAAATAGTAGTACATATATATATATATATATATATATGAAACTACAAAAAAATCACATTACACGAAACCAATAGGAAACGAGGGTCTGTCTAATTACCTAGCGTAAAGAATACTTCTCCACCAATCACTAAATGGAAATTTGTTGTATGTACACGTGTGTGTAGAGGTACGTGTAGATGTATGTGTGTGTGTCTGTGTGGACTTCACATGTGTTTACATCGATTTATATAAGACATATAAAAAAGTATGTTAGTTCAGATGAGCAGTCAAATTTCAGAGCGAGCGAGAGAAAGGAAAAGATAGGAGAAGATAATTTTTTTGTTATAAAACATACGTAATACTGTCGGACTTGTACAGACTAGAACAGGAGATTTAGAAAAAAATATATATATATATATATAAAAACATCTTAATACATAAAAATAAAACGTAACAAATTAAAAACACAAAAAATTACTAAAATAATTAAAGGAAAAAAAGTAAAAATAAAATTCAGTTACCCCCGTCCGTGAAACACGTGTGAACACGTAACCCAGTTACACGTCCATTTTGAATACCAAATTTACAACCGAAGACTGAAAAAGATCTCTAGATTTGAATCCTTTCGTTATTACGCGTGGAAAACTGGAGCTTTCGCAGACTCGTGTGACAGACGCAATGAAGTTGTGTGTGTGTGTGGTTTCTAACTATTCATATGCGATTCAATCCAATTAGATGTGTTTCTAATCAACCACATGTGATTCTAACCAACTAAATGTGTGTTTTCTAATCTACGATGTGTAATTCTAACATTAATAATAATTACAGAGATTTCGGCAGAAAGCTGGTCAAAATATATCATTGTCGTAGCAACATGACCACCTACTATTGTTTATATATTTTAATTTAGTATATTTTATTTACAAAAAGAAATAAGAATTGAAAATAGTTATCATCCTGTGATGGGCAAGAATCTACATTCCTCCTATCTAGCAGAAATGCATGAGAGAAAGAAAAATATGGAGTGACACGAAGCAAGACGTAGAGATATTAAGAAAGATGTAGAGATACTAAGAAAGACATAGAGGTACTAAGAAAGACGAAAGGATATGAAGAAAGATGTAGAACTATGGAGAAAGACAAAGAGATATAAGGAAAAAAAACATGGAAATATGAAAAACTTTAAACAACGAACACAAAGAAAACAACAAATGGAAAAAAAGAAACAGTATAGCGAGGAGGGCGGGCTTAAAAGCTAAGTCCACCAATGACGAATGAGGTACGGTTAAGTGATTGACGGACAGAACTATAAACAAAAAGAAACCGAATACGAAATAAACGACTGGCAGAGAACGGAAAAATCTTAGAACAGATTACAGCTTCCAGCGTAAAGGAGACGTAGATAGACATATAATAAATTGGCTATATATATATTACCGAAGACATCTTACGTGTAAAGGAGACGTAGATATACATATAATAAATTGGCTATATATATGACCGAAGACATCTTACGTGTAAAGTAAACAGATCTCTAAATGAAAAACCCGCATCAAAACCAGAGCGATGAAAAACAAAAACAAAAAATAGTTACGAGTGAGCGACACAAAAATTGAAATTATCTTCGCTCCCGATCTCCGGGGGGGTGGGGGGGATCCGTCAACGATCGGTGGCTCGACTGAGCAATACTGAAACAAACAACTACTAGATGAAGAAAAAAAACAAACGAAAACCGTAAATAAATTACCTCTCTGTGATTTAATTTAAGATTAAAAGTGAATTTAGCGAATTAAAATGTTTAAAAAAACCGACGACGAGTTTTCCTGTTGTTTACGTCCGAAATGAAAGACATTGTTTCTTGGTTGGATCTAAGAAAAAGAAAAAGAAAATAAATGAATTGAAGCTGACTCGATAAAATAAGAAAAAAAAAAAAAATTCCTGGTCGCAAATCGAACTACACATTGATGAAGAAGAAGAAGAAGAAGATGAAGAGTAGAAGAGAAAAAGTGCCGTGAATTGAAAAAAAAAACCGAACGAAGAATATTTGATACAATATAGTCTCTTTTGATTGGTCAATAGAATCGCGCGCACGTCACCCGATTGCAGACGAGAAGAAGCTGTTTTTTTGATTTGCCCAATAAGAATCTCTTCCTCTTTCGTGGAGTGTGAGCCCAGGGAAGATAGAAAAAAGGGACACATGCCGTGGCGCGGGCCGGTCGGAAAATTATGTACAATCGGCCCGTCGATCGGGTAGAATCCCCACAGCCACACACACGGGACGTAGACCGACCGCGACCGATCAGCGAGCCCTTACTCTCCACTTCAGGACCAGGTAAGCGCAGACCCTGATGCCGAAGAAGAAGATACACAGGTAAATGAAATCCAGGTAAAAGACTGACTCCTCGCAGTTCATGAACTCGAGGAACACCTTCGGATCTTTGAAGTTCTGGCAGTCGGTGAGCAACGCACCTTTCTCGGATGTCAGCTCCTTCCTGTCGAACCCGTAGATGGCCTGCAGTACACCCTCGAATGCGTACCTGTATCGGTCGGAGTAGAAGATCGTACAGGTATATTTATTTTATTTATAATGTCATCAAATAGCAGGGCCAACAGCTACTTACACAATTTGAGTAATTTATAGAGTAATTTATGTTGGTTCGTCCATTTCGTCAATACAAAATCCATATATAATTATAATCTATATATATATATATATATATATATATTAACTTTATAATATATATTTTAAATTTACAGTTCATATAACCGACATATCTCATCTTTACAGTCCCTATATACTCTCCCCCTGCTCTACAACCAATATAGTCTCTCTAAAATCCATATACAAATAATAAATAATGTACATACATTATTTATACTATACTATACACCTTTGACGATTTTGATACATTACCTCTACTACCCGTAAACAGCTGCCATCCAGACATGTTTTCAATATACCTACCCTACTCACTCACTCTCACTCACCTGAGATATCTACTCACTCTCCCACTCACCTGAGATACCTACTCACTATCTCTCACTTACCTGACCTACTACCTACTCACACTCTCTCCCACTCACCTGACGTAGGACAGGTACGAGAGCCAGCTCATTGATTTTGGCATGGTGCCGAAGTTGACAAAGAATCCACTGAAGAGTAGAATCGGAATGGCGGTGACAGGTCCGAGAAATACGGACACCTGGAGTCAGTGGTGATGATAATGATTATGACGTCAGTGGCGATGATAATGATTATGACGTCAGTGGCGATGATAATAATTATGACGTCAGTGGCGATGATAATGATTATGACGTCAGTGGCGATGATAATGATTATGACGTCAGTGGCGATGATAATGACTATGACGTCAGTGGCGATGATAATCATTATGACGTCAGTGGTGATGATAATGATTATGACAATCATAATAATAATAAATTAGATGGTCTTTATAAGGCTACTAGCATCAATGGACTTATATGTACTTCTATATAAAGTCCACGATGACTTGACAAAGAAGCCAGGAAAGCTTAACAGCTTTACCAGTATGCTAACTAACTAATTATCATAATAAATTCATCCACACCTGGAGGGAGGTACCGGCACCGATGAGCAGTCCCAGGGACTGAGCCACGAGGGCGGTCATGATGCACAGGGAGACGAACATGATGAAGCGGAGTGCCTCGTTCGGCTGGTCGGTCAGCCAGTAGACGACGCTGCAGTAGATCGTCGGGAATGCTATCTGGAATTTTTGGTAATGTCGCGTAAAGTCGCCGCCGCCTCGGAATAAAAATAAACGTGCATCGCGTCGTGACTTTCTACAGAAAAAATACACAGTAAAATTCCTCGAGAGCGGCTGCCAAGAGTGACGGACGCTTTCGCTCGGAACTGAATTTCCCGAAATCGTTATCTGGTCTATATAGTATCTTGTCCCCGAAGAACGGACGGACACTTTTGCTCTTCCCCGAGGGTGTCCACTTACGAGAATTTTACTGTATCAAAGACCACATTTGTAGCAACAACCAGCATCATCATCATCATTACCACAAACAACCACAATCATCATCATCATCATCATTTCCAGGACGAAATTTGTGACAACAACCATTGCAACAACAAGCATCATAATCATTACCACAATCACAATCATCATCGTCGTCATTTCCAAGACCAAATTTGTGACGACTGATTTCGGTTCATCGCCCCCCACGTCATCACGGAGCACGCACGCACACACACAGAGAGAAAGCGGACACGAACTTGAAACGGAAGATCGGCCATCGTCTTGGCCAGATAGTACGCCTTGAGGCTGTACCAGTAGTTGAGGTGTTCTCTCATGAATACTGACATCTCCATTGGAACTGAATGTTAAAAAAAAATAACTTCGTAAGAAAAAGAGTGCTCACGAAAAACCGGAAGATCGTATAATTATTGCGTAATTATTTATTGACGAATAGACGGATGACACACTGAATCAACACTGCACGATGCACCTGTGGATTGTCATCTGCATTGTATAATAATAATAATAAGAATAATAATATTACAATATTATAATAATTAAAATACAAATATACATTAAGATACAACATGAAAAAAAACAAAGATACAAGATATTACGTACGGCTGTTGACAACTATCGTTATTATTAATGTATGTGATTGCCATTATTACCAATGTTCTGAAAAGTGCCCTAGAAGTATTTATATAAACAGTGCTATATGAGTTGTCAAAAGATGATAATAATAACACAAGATAATTATAAGAGAATAATATAAAATCCTACAAAATAATAATTGTCCTTTGCAACAGGATATTATTACTGATGTTGATAATAATAATAATAATGGTGACAATAACAACTAAGTTCCAGTGGCAAATTTTTTTAATAATTAACTTCAAAATAAACTTGCAGAAAAATTTAAAATGCGGGGACAATGAGGGTTTGGGAATGATAGCTGCAGGGATGGGTAGGGGATGGGTACATGGGGCGAGGGGACAGTGAAGGAACGGGAAGAGAGTTTTCTTTGCGGGGTGGGGATGGGGAAGAAATGTTGTCCCCGTGTCACTCTCTAGATCACACACAGAGGAGAGTCATCTGTCGCCCGAACGCTTGCCGTGCGATCGGAACGTGCCGAACCTTGCTTGCTGCTTAGTCGGCCTGTGAGCTGGGTCGGTACTCGTTTGTGGGTCACGGGCGGATGAAAAGATGAGGAGTTGAACTGAGTCGTAAAAGTGAACTCTCTCTGCACGAGGGATGCACGATGTCAAATTTTTTTTTTTTGCATGGGATATGAACCTGGGATCCAGAAGCGTGAAAGACCGAGAATATCTATACCTGAGCATACCATACAAACAACCCTACGGTTTGATAAGTTAGTCGCCCGAGTATAAAAAAAAAGTAAAAAATCAGATTGGATCAACTGAACGGATGATGAAGAACCATTGAATGATGGATGAATTCCTTGCCATGACTTTGCTTGACTTCCAATTTCCAGTCATCGTTCCAATATACCTCCCCCGGTAACCACCTCTCTTGTGACCCCTTTCCCTTACGACCCCTCGTCGTGACCCAAAGTCACCCGCGCGCCCCCGAATTAAACTCACAGGTCATGACTGTCGGCATGAGGGCCGTAAACATGAGGAAGAGCATGGAGAAGAAGAGAAAGCCGGCGTTGTTGTGAACCCGCGATGACTCGTTTCCGACGTTGTAGTACAGCAGGCCGATCAGGAGACCGATCGCGATGTGAGAGGCCATCCTCAACCGGGTCAAATTCTGAATATAATTAATTAATATTTATAATTAATTTAATTAATATGTAATTCCCTTCGGACGAACCTTTTGGGCACCTTATTCCTTTCTCAACTTATCGATTTTTTTTGTTGTTGAAATTTTGGTACTATATTTTTCTTGTCGTTTTGGTTATTTTCTTTTGTTTAAGTTTAATACTTATGTTGGTGCTCAATAAATGAATAAACAAAAAAAATTAATCTATAATTAATAAATAATAATTAATAAAATTAATTAGTAATAGAATTATTTGTAATGTAATTAATTGGCTTATTAATTAGACTGAGTTGAATATTTAAATTTTTAAAAAGAGGTTTGAAAATTTAAATATCTAGGTCGAGTTATGCATATGTTAATTGTTAATGAGGTTGATGAAGTTGGTCAGCGAAATACATGTTCATCGATGAGAATCGTTTGGCTTATTAGACCGAATTATGTATTTACATTTTTAAAAAAGGTTTAACAATTTAAATATCTAGGTCGAGTTTTGCACATGTTAATGAGGTTGACGGATGAGATGTAATGATTTTATTTGGAATATGTTAATGAGGTTAAGTTGGTGAGTGAAACTATTTCATGTATATATTAATGCGATAAGATGTTAATTATTAAAAACATTGCATCCAAAATATAAACACTCAAATTCATTTACTGACATCGGAACAATTTTGACCGAGCAGATCAGGGTCAATGTTTTTTGGTTGGGTCGTGTCGACAAAATGGACCTGCTGTGCTGACAACTCTGTACCAGGCCCGTCATTTATGGGTCAGGGTTTGGGTTAGGGTGAGGGCTAACATTCTAATGTTAGGCACATTAACATTGCATCCGGGAGAAGGTAATTGCATGTCAATATGAATAATCAATGAGCTCATTTAAATAATGTATATTCATATATAAATAACCAAATAACCTGCTCACCGTGTCTCTAACTATGGACTTGAATGTTCTGACGAATAGGACACAAAACTGGGTCACAAATGAAGTGGCAAACACTTGATCGTTGGCATCCAGGTCCTCCTACGAGTAGAAACATTTCAAGGACTTATAAAGAGATGGCCATTTTTACGAATACCAATTAGTCAAACCGGATTCTTGCCGGTCACGACCAAATTCACCAAGAATTCAACGAATTGTACAAATATTAATGTGAATTCATAAATAATAATGGTGTGAATTCATGAATAATGGGTTGAATTACTGAATATTAATGGTGTGAATTACTGAATATTAATAGTATGAATTCATCAATATTAATTAATGGCATGAACCATGAATATTAATGTGCCAATTCATGAATATTAATGTAGTAACTCATGAATTACCTCTTTTGACATGATGAATACCCCTTTGTTGTTCCAACTTCCGTTCTGTTGATGACCTTCGACCTCTACTATTTCGTCCGACAAGATGGCCGTCTCCTTCATGACGAGGTCGAGTGAGGGAGGAAGAAAAAGAGATAAACGAATAAATTAATAATTTATTCTCCGAGAAGATGAGACCGATACGACGACTCCGCGCATAGAAATGCATCGTTCGGATTCTATGCGATCGTCTCGGATTTTATCTCGATCGCCATTTTATTAAAAAAACAACTTCGTCGTGATAACCAACTATTATATTACGTTATCATCAAAAAACCTTTTACAATCATAATCACCATCCCAGCCTAAGGTAGAACCGCACAATAATCAGTATTTTAATAATAATAATAATAATAATAATAATAATAATAATAATAATAATAATAATAATAATCCTCTTTTAATGACATCATCATAATAATAATCATCACCACCTTTATCTGGCAGCCGTTCATTTCAAGTTGCTTGCACCAGTCGCTGTTCTCCTTGCCGACGTCGTTCCCGGCCTCGTGCCTCGCCATCTTGTTCGTGATCTTGTGGTTGTTCTGGTAGCGCTCGCACCGGCCGGACTTGACGGCGACGGCGAGTCGCGGGACCATGTCGCCGAACTCGCCGCAGGCGACCTCGATGACTGCGGGAAAGTAAGTAGGTCACGAAAAACACGTTAAGTAGGTCGTGAAAAGCACGTCGCAACAACTCATGCGTGTCGGGTGGATTTGATGATTGTTTGGTAATGTTTTGACGGATCGATGGACTGATGATGATTGTTGTTGAATCGGTGTACACAGTGAGGCCAGTCGTGGGAGTAAAACTAACAATTTTTTTGTATCATCTTCATCCTTATTACCATCATCATCATCATCGTTTTCCTTATCATCAGTCACATATTTATCATCTTAAATTAGTACATTTACCATAATTTTCTTCTTCTCATAGCAGTCATCAAAAACACACTATCATCATCATCATCATCATAAGTAACATCTTCATCATCACCATCATAAACAGTAAAATCATCACCATCATCAACAGTAAAATCAGCATCATCATCATCATAAGTAAGTAAGTAACATCATCATCACCAACACAGTTATCCATCATTGTTGTAAAACACTGAGCAGAACAAACATTTTACAAACCAAAAACCTCTCCGACCTTGACGGACCGACAGAGCAAAAACCACACACACACACACACACACATGCACGGGAGAACAGCAAACCACATACACGTTGGAAGAAAACACGCGCGGACGAAAAAAACATTGACAAACCGAAATCCGCAGGGTTGTGGTAGGGCGGGCAGATGAGGTTCATGGCACTCAGGTAGGGTATCAATCCGGGTACGCTGCCCTGGTAGATGCACTGTCCTTCGGCCATCATGTACAACTGCAGGGAGTAAATCGATCAACCAATTAACTATAAGAGAGGAATGGATCGGGAGAGGGATGGACGGAAGAAAGGTAGGAAGATGAATGAATGAATGAATGAATGAAGAAAGCGAGCCAAAAGAGATGATTATTATGAACGCTTTTTAGCCTTGGACCTCAAACAGCAATATAATAACCACAACTGCTCAGCTCATTAATTATTCATGAGTTTGGTAGCCCGAGAGAAGAGAGAAAAGAAGAAAATGATATGTATCGTGTTACAATTTCCAGGAGAGAATTTTAAACAGATAGGAATTAGCATAATTTATCAATAATATTTGCCATAATTAATTTCTCGTTCCCATAAGAAAAATGCTAAGTAGTTAATATGGATGATAATTAATCAGGCATAAATTATGCATATGTCAACACTAACTAACATGTATTAAAAATATATATATATATATATAAAACTTGAACAAATTACATAGTCAAACATCTCGAATATTCTGGCGCTGGGTTGGTGGATGGTGCAGATGACGTTTCGACCTCCTTTGGCCAGAGACTTGAGCAGCGCCACACACTGGTAGCACGATTGACTGTCCAGGCCGCTGAAAATAAACAATAGGAGTTACGGTCAAGCAAGGGAGTGCCGATAAAAAAAGCGAAATTTCGATATAAAAAAATCGTTCACGCACAATGCTGACGTTTTCAAACTTAATAGATTGGATTGCCACCGGCAAGAAATGTACTGGCAAGAAATGTACGGGCAAAGTTTGGGAGTCTATGTATGTTATTATTATTATTATTATTATTATTATTATTATTATGTGCCAAGTTTCAGTCCGATTGAATGATAACGAAACGACTCGATCAGCTCTTCCAATACGCGTGGAGTGGATACGTGTATTGTATCCTGTGGTGTTTGTGAAACGTGTATTTTACCTTATGTACGTGTATTTTACCTTATGTACGTGTATTTTACCTTATGTACGTGTATTTTACCTTATGTACGTGTATTTTACCTTATGTACGTGTATTTTACCTTCTAATGTACGTGTATTTTACCTTCTTATGTACGTGTATTTTATCTTATAAACGTGTATTTTATCTTATAAACGTGTATTTTACCTTATGTACGTGTATTTTATCTTATAAACGTGTATTTTACCTTATAAACGTGTATTTTACCTTATGTGTGCATGTACTACAACTACATTCTACTAAATTTTGAGATTGATTTGACGAAATATAAGTAGAATAATGAATAAAATCAAAAAAACCTTTAAAAAAAATTTAAATTTAACGTAGAAAAACAGTCCATCAATTTTTGTTTTTTTTTTTAAAAAAAAAAGCAGTATTTAGTTTTTAATTTAAAAAATTATAATAAAATATTTATTTATTCTATATTGATGCGAAAATAGTAAGCTTCTGCGTCCCGTTATTTTTTTGGAACGATACGATCCGATACGATTTCTGAAATTTGCCCCGAATTAAACGATACGATACGAGACGCTTCGAACAATAACGATACGATATCGATACGATACGATACGATTTCGGGATCTCGACTGAAGCGGAAATTTTGCCTAGAGATAACATAGAATGATAAACTATACGCGACAGACAATATTAATAACTACATTAAAGAAATTCATTGAAAAAAAATATATAAATATTAAAAAATTTCAAAATTTATAAAAATTTACCAAATTTAATTTTTTTTTACAACTTGAAATAAGTTTCATTTGTTTAGTTTCGGTACATCTATTTGTCTAAATTTAGACTCTAAATAAAACGCTACCGCCGATAGAAAGTATTTATTTACTTTATTTAGTGACGCGGCATGATAATGATGACAAACACGAGAAAGTGCCTCTATGCAAGAATTAAAAAAGTGAAAAAACCCAGCGTGTTTATTTATAGGCGATGGCGAATGCGGTTAGCAATAGCAAGAAAGAAGCTGAGAAAGTTTCGAATTCCAGCTGCAGACTATACGGGCTACGGCTCTGTCGTGCACACTACAGGTGGCACACACATACTCTCACACAACCAAAAATATCATCGAGATTATAAATATATATCTTAGATGAACTACTATTACGGTCAATTACGGATATCGAAACACTAAAATAATCATTCCAATTCTATGTAACAAATTTGAAAAAATAAGTTTATGAAACAGACTAAACCAAAACATAAACATAGAATGATCATTACTATTACATTACTCATTATTCTCATTAATAATAATAGTCATCGATGTCAGCGAGTACGATTGCCTTGTAGGGCTTGTAGTATCAGTACAATCAGTAGTGTGCGCAGAGCTCGACTAGCAGCCTAAGAGGAGCGTGGCTTTTTTGCTGCCGGTTCCCAGACTAAAAATAGTAAATAATGGGGCTACAGGCTGTCTGGAAAACCGAATTTAAAGTGGGGATGATAATAGTTGTTGAATCAATTGCAAATATTCACAGTTGTGACAATCGTTAATTAAATATGTATGACTTTATTTATTGGAAAATATTTTTAAAAAATCCCGATATTTTTCGAGATTTTAATCGAGAATGAAATTTTAAGTATCGCCAATTAATATCGATACGAGATCTCTTCCGCAGGCTGTATCGTTTCAACAGTGATACGGGAATCCCGTATCGTTTTGAAATCTCGATTGAATTCGAGATAACGATATCGGGACGCAGATGCTTAGAAAATAGCTTATAATTATAATTTCTACATTCAAGTTGAAATTTGGTGGATTTATTTGTTGCTGCGGAATTTACATTCTTCTTTTAAATTTTCAGGTCCATTAGACAACATTTAAGTAAATTATAGAATAAAATCAATTAAAATTTTTAAAAAAATTACAACTTTTATGTAGAGAAACGAACTTTGAATTTTTAGTTTATTTAAAAAAAGCGACATTTAATTTTCAAACTTGAAAATTTTTAATAAAAAATGTGCTTATTCCATATTGATTCAAAAGTTTCTTAAATTTTCAATCCTCGCATAGAAGACTGTGGTCAATGTTTTCATATTTTATAGACTTATTATCATCAAAAAATATTTTGCAAACAATTAGTAGCTGCCGAATTGCTTTTGTAAGCCAGTCCCAAGCCTGGAGAAAGGAGGAGGGAAAAGTTAAAAGGATCAAATTTTGATCCACGACAGGAAGTACTTAGATACTTCTAACATACAGTCTTAAAACACCTGGTGTAAAGAACTATAAACTAATTAAAACTGTAAACCTACATTTTGGCCACCCTATATATATATCTATACTATTTTATATATTAATAATAATATTACCTGGTTGGTTCATCGAAGAACATTACTGGAGGATTGTTGACCAATTCGAGAGCAATCGACAGCCTCTTCCTCTGTCCCCCCGACAGATTGCAAGCGTGGGTCTTTCGGGCAGTGTCCAAGCTCAGTATGTTCAAGATCTTCTGAACCTGTTAAGTGTGGTGTTTGTACGTGTCACTATGTGTGTGTGTGTGTGTGTGTGTTTGTGAGTGTGGTGGAAGTGGTCATTTCAGCAAACACATAAAACAAATGGAAGTGTGTAAATACGTGTGAATATTTGTAATTTATACGAAGTTGTATATTATCTAACGTGTAAATCCAAAATCCATATATTTTACTTTGTGCTAAAGTAGATAAATGTGTTGTGTACCCTGTGTGTATGTGAAACGTGTATTTTACCTTATGTGCGAACATACGTATTTTATCCTGTGTATGGGAAACAAGTATTGTATAGAATATTGTATAGTATACGCAAATACGTGTATTGTATCACATGTGTCAATACGAGAATTTTGTATTCCTAATTGCGTATTTGTTCACATGTGAGTTGCGCATTCATACACACACACACACACACACACACACACACACACACACACACACACCAGTTTTTGTATTTTAGTTTGTGTGTGTGTGTCTGTTTGAATGTGTAAAATTCTGTTTGTTTGTATGCGTGTGTGTGTGTGTGAGTGTGTGTGTGTGTGTGTGTGTGTGTGTGTGTGTGTGTCTGCGTCATATTCCTTTAGTAGCATGGGCTTCTGTCAAGCTTCTGCTTTTCAATTCCGTTTCTTCTTCTTTTTCAATTAGAAGATGAAAGGAGATTTGAAAAGTGTATTAAAAAACATAATAAAAGAAGATTTGTGGAATAAAAATAATATCGCAGGTAGAAATAGATGGAAAGACTTATTAAGACTGATTAAAGATAGAGAGAGATATGGAAATATGTACAGAGATACTGAGAAAGAGACAGAGCAAGAGAGAGAGGGAGAGAGAGCGACAGAGAAAAATATTGACAGAAAAAAAATCTTAAAGTCCAGAAATAGAAATACGATGTCCCGACCGAATTGACTTTATGTTTCCGAAGTCCAGTGAATTCCGAGAAAAAAAAACAACACGGATTTAACTCGCCCCTTTTTTTCCTACACATTCACTCCCTCGCCCACCTACCCGACCACCCACTCAATCGACCACCCACCCACCCATTTCATTACTCATCCACTTGCATCTTTGCTTAATTAATTAATTAATTAATTACTCATTCAACTTCTGATTAGATTAGCTTACTAAACAATTCAGTATCTGTTACCTCCAATAAATTTTCTCCAGTGTAAGGGTCAGTCAGGTTAGGGGTGGAGTTATGGCTACCCTGTTGAACACCCCATTTGAAAATCAAGAACTTATACCCCCTACCTAGATCACCTCTTATCACGGCCGCAGTGGCCGTAGCCGTGGGTTTTATCAGCCCAGGGTAGGAACTTGAAAAAAAAGATGACCGGGGAGAGAGGGTGGAATCTTTCTCCGCAAATGTTGATGATAGGGTGTATGTTGAATTTTCATCCAATAAAAAGTGTTGATGACAGGGAGATGGGGGAAGGGGTAGAATTGTCTTAAAAAAAAAACTGATCACCAGGTGGGGGATGTAAAATTTATTAAACTTTTTCTCAAAATCAAAATTTGCGCCACAACAAAAAACCTTTTTAACCACCACCCCCCCTTTTACGTTACGCCACTGAACCAATCAGCCACCCACCCGTCCATCCATCCATCCATCCATCCATAAATCACCTAAATCACCCTCAGAATTCTTCATTCAACCAAGAACCTACCACCTAGAGTACCCTCAGAATCCTTCATTCAACCAAGAACCTACCACCTAGAGTACCCTCAGAATTCTTAATTCATTCAACCAAGAACCTACCACCTAGAGTACCCTCAGAATCCTTCATTCAACCAAGAACCTACCACCTAGAGTACCCTCAGAATTCTTAATTCATTCAACCAAGAACCTAATTCTTCATTCAATCAACCTACCACCGCCTCCTTGCTCTTGTTGGATAGCTTTTCGGGTAGCTTGAGGTTGGCCGAGCACATCATGAGCTCGTGGACAGAGAGATTGGGCAAGAGGTGATCATCCTGCATGATGTAACACGACTGCTTTCTGAACGTTCGACAGTCCCTGCTCACTCCGTTCACCAGTATCTCACCCTCGACTGATTTGGTCCTGTTTGTTTGTTTAGATGTGTGAGTGTATGTGTGTGTGAGTGTATGTGTGAGTGAGTGAGTGAGTGAGTGAGTGAGTGAGTGAGTGTGAGTGAGTGAGTGAGTGAGTGAGTGAGTGAGTGAGTGAGTGAGTGAGTGAGTGTGAATGAGTGTGAATGAGTATGTATGTGTATGTGTGTGTGCGTGTGTTACTAATGGCAATCGTATCAACGATGAAGATAATGACTGAAGATGACAAATCAGAAACTGGTAATTGATTATATGTATATATAGAGAGATAAGCTAAATATTTTAAGTGTATTTGAGTGAGAGTGAAAAGTGTTTGTTGAATCAGAAATGTTGACGGATACCAGGATGGATGTGAAATTGTTTAATAAAATAAATACGCAGCAGATGGTCCGTGTTCTTCCAGATGTATTGTATAACTGCTGATGATACATGAGCCTGATGATGATGATGGTGATGATGATGGCGGTGATGATGATGGTGGTGATGGAGGTGGTGGTGATGATGATGGTGGTGATGGAGGTGGTGGTGGTGGTGGTGATGGAGGTGGTGGTGATGATGATGATGACGATGGCGGTGGTGATGATGGTGATGATCGTAGCTATGGTAATAGCGATGACGATGGTGGAATGTTGATACACAAGCAAATGAAGGGAAGTGAGACAGAAAACGGACAGGAATAAAATACAAAGATAAGATGAACTCTCAGTAGTATAGTAGTAGTAGGAGTAGAATGTTATTTCAATGTCAATAACGATACGGCGATGGATGTGCTTGTGGTGGTGGTAGTGGTGGTGGTGGGTGGCATTGAATGATAACATTGAAAGGAACCGACTGACAAACAGCCGCTGCAAGACATCATAAGTGGATCAAGATGATGATGATGATGATGATGACGACGACGATGACGTTGACGACGACGATGATGATGATGTAGATGATGATGATGATGACGATGATGACGGTGATGATGATGATACATACTGACCGGTATCCTGCCAGAAGATTCATGAGGGAGGACTTGCCCGCCCCGCTGGGCCCCATGATGGCCGTCAGCTTTCCGGACGTAAACTTTCCGGATATGCATTTGAGTATCGTTTTGTAACCTTGACAGAAGAAGAAGAATTAAATTTACATCCGGTATTTTGAATTTGTATAAAACAATTTGTTTTTGGTTACACGGCGTCTGCCACGAGTGATATAATAAAAGGAAGCAACAATGGATACGATGATCATGATGACTTTCTATGCTATGACGACGATGACGACGATGATGATGATGACGATGGTGATGATGACGCTGTTGATGATGATGGCAATGATGATGTTGATGATGTTGATGATGATGATGGTGATGGTGATGATGACGATGATGATGTTGATGATGATGATGATGGGAGAGGCTGACATGGAGTGACAACCAGCTAGCTGCAAGATGACTTACTTGGACTACATCAACGACAACAACAACAGCAGCAGCAAGTAATTACAGCAATAAAATTGATTAAAAAAACAAACAAACAAAGCAACAGAAAGAATGCTTAGTTCCGTCGTAGAAACGCTAGGAATGTTTCTTGAAGTTACTTCCTCCAAACAATCGAACACTAACAATCATCATCACCATCATCATCATCATGATCAACATCAGAATCACCATCATCATCATCATGAGCAACATCATAATCACCATCATTATCATCATCATCATCTACATGATCATCATCATCATCATCATCATGATCATCATCATCATCATCATCATTACAAATAAAATTATTTAGACATCCCTAGAACTTCAGAGCGAAGAAATGAAGATAATAATAATAATACCGTATTATAATTAAAAATAGACAGGATTATAATTTATAGAGAGCTTCTTAATAATCCGACGAGCATAATTATTTAATTATGTCTAAATTAAACAGTTCAGTGTAGTGCTTTCTATATTTAGTTCATACAATAATACATTATATCAATACAACGCAATAAAATAAAAATAAAAATTCACTATCTTACGCAACTTTGGGCAATAATATAATGTAAATGCAACTTAATATGGTGACGTGATACAATACATTATAATACAACGCAATGAAATACCAATAAATATAAATTCACTAAATGCTGATGATGTCGACGACGACAACAACGATGATGACGACGTTGATTACAGTAATTTCAACCCCGATTACCGCTATCATACCGTAAAGCGACAAAAAGTCACGGCTTTAACTCCCGACTAAAATTACATTTTAATCACATAACAAATAATAATTTAATTACGTAATAATAATATTTTTAATAATAATAATAATAAAAATAATCCCAATAAAAACAATACAAAAAAATCAGAACAGAAAAAAAGCTGCCACAAAAAAAACAGCCGCAGAATTGATGCTGCTCATCCGGCCCCTGGCCTAGGCCTCATTATCATATCAGCACCAGGCCTAGGCCTCATTATCATATTTAGGCCTAGGCCTCATTATCATATCAGCACCGGACAAGTTCGCTAGCACTGGCGGAGCCTTACAACAATACGGAGATAGGGAAACGAGATAGAGAGATGGAATAGGAGAGGGTGAGAAAGCGAGAGAGAGAGAGAGAGAGAAGGAGGGAAAAGATGTATGTGTGCGAGAAAAACGAAAAAGGAGGTTCATAAATGGAAATAGATTTGTTAGAAATTAAATAATAGAGTTGGAGAAGAGAAACAAGCAGTAGTAGCAAGACAGAGAGGAAGAAAGAAAGAAAGGAAGAGAGAGAGAGAGAGAGAGAGAGAGAGAGAGATAAAGTGAGCGAAAAAGAAAATCAGGACCAACAAGATGACTCAGCTGGTGTTGAGGTTATATAAATTTCTAAAGTTGTGATAATCAAAATCACTAAATCACCTCTACCATCATCATCATCATCATCATCATCATCATCATCATCATCATCATCACCCCTTACAACTACTAACTTACTAGCTGTTACTATATTCATAAATAATCTTTTCACATGCAATTTTACAGCAGATACTATTACATTACACACGGAAGCGCCTATCCGCACTCTGGAGTGTAGGAACAAAAACTTGAGCTAATTCGCACTCTGCGACCCCGAGCCATCCAGAATAGCTTCAGCGACTGAAAGAACAGAAACTAATTTATTCAATAATACATTATTATATTAGGTTTTGATGGGATCGGAGTGCGAATAGGATAACGAAACTGGCACACATTCTGCTGGAGTGCGAATATGATAACGAAACTGGCACACATTCTGCTGGAGTGCGAATAGTCACGTTTCATTCTCTTGGAATACCTGCCGTGATTGGTACTTTTGAATTTTAAAGGTCACTCCTAGAAAGAAAGAAAGAGAATCAAAGAATGGAGAAGAGATGGAGATGGAAAGAGAGATAGAGAAAAAGAGAGTTAGCAAAAAAGGAAGAGAAAGTGAAAGAGGAAGAGAGAGTGAAAGAGGAAGGAATTAGAAAAAGAGCACGAGCACTTTGAACAACTTTCATCTCAAAGGTATGCAATGGTACTTACTTATTAGTATTCACGAACACACAATACCACATAATCTCGATTTATAAAGAACGGTGTTGACAGAGGAGACATTAGGGAGACTCTGGTACAAATATCCCCACTGACGGGCACAAATATTCCCACTGAGGGGTTCAAATATTCCCACTGACGGGTACAAATATTTCCACTGACGGGTACAAATATTTCCACTGACGGGCCCAAATATTCCCACTTATGTGTACAAATATTCCCATTTGCGGGTACAAATATTCCCAATGACGGGTAAAAATATTCTCACTGACGGGCACAAATATTCCCACTTACGGGCACAAATATTCCCAATGACGGGTACAAATATTCCCATTTGCGGGTACAAATATTCCCAATGACGGGTACAAATATCCTCACTGACGGGCACAAATATTCCCACTTACGGGCACAAATATTCCCACTGACAGGCACAAATATTCCCAATGACGGGTAAAAATATTCTCACTGACGGGCACAAATATTCCCACTTACGGGCACAAATATTCCCAATGACGGGTACAAATATTCCCATTTGCGGGTACAAATATTCCCAATGACGGGTACAAATATTCTCACTGACGGGCACAAATATTCCCAATGACGGGTACAAATATTCCCATTTGCGGGTACAAATATTCCCAATGACGGGTAAAAATATTCTCACTGACGGGCACAAATATTCCCACTTACGGGCACAAATATTCCCAATGACGGGTACAAATATTCCCATTTGCGGGTACAAATATTCCCAATGACGGGTACAAATATCCTCACTGACGGGCACAAATATTCCCACTTACGGGCACAAATATTCCCACTGACAGGCACAAATATTCCCAATGACGGGTAAAAATATTCTCACTGACGGGCACAAATATTCCCACTTACGGGCACAAATATTCCCAATGACGGGTACAAATATTCCCATTTGCGGGTACAAATATTCCCAATGACGGGTACAAATATTCTCACTGACGGGCACAAATATTCCCATTTGCGGGTACAAATATTCCCATTTGCGGTATAAATATTCTCAATGACGGGTAAAAATATTCTCACTGACGGGCACAAATATTCCCACTTACGGGCACAAATATTCCCAATGACGGGTACAAATATTCCCACTGTCGGTGAGCCCATGTATCCATCCATACAGAACCACACTAACACGTCCACACAGGCTCACAAACACTCAAGGACACATACACACATACATCCAAACCCCTGAACAGCAATACAAAACACACATATATATACACACACACACATACATACATACACTACCCTGGAATATCCAAACAATGAAGACAATTATTAAGAACAGAAAAACCGGTCTGAGAAGTATAGAGGGAACAATCGATACATAGATAGACAGGTTGTAGTAGTATGCCTGCCAACATTATTGCACTTCATCACTTTCGTATTACAACTAGAATCTCACTTCAAAGGCAGAGAGAGAAAAGAGAAAGATCCATATACAAAAGTAAACACATACATATTCAACAATGGCGCAGCTAAATTTAGGGGGTAGGGGACGAGTGCATAAAAAAGAAGGCACCACTTAAAAAAATAAATGATTTCTATTATTAAAATTAATTATGAATATTATTTGTATATTTTTTCGCTGTGTACATTTTAAATAGAGACATAGTAGTTTCTAAATCGGAACAGTATATTGCCGAAATCAAATAAAACAGTTTTCTTTAGCGAATTTTTTAATTATTTCCTTATAATACAAATTTCTAACGAATTGTTTTTTAAATCGGAGGTCAAGCTACTATAGACCAGAAACCGAGATTAAAAAAAAATCCGTGCCGAACAAGGTGTATGTTGCCCTTAACATTCGCTCTTGAGGGTGTTGCTCTAGAGGACTTTTATGAAGGCATACAAACAAACATATATACATACATACATAAAAACATACATACACACATACATATATACATATAAACATACATACATAAATACATACATACATACAAACATATGTAGGCATACATACATACATACATACAAACATACAACTAGAACCAAACTCACTTGTGTGACAGTCCCAGAAGTTCCTCAGGCTTACTGAAAAACAAAACAAAAATCGATTTAAAATATTTCATCTAAATAATACTTATATATATATATATATATATATATATATATATATATATATATATATATATATATATATACTTATATATATATAAATATACTTATATATATATATATATATAAATGAAAAATAGTCAAAAACGAAATTGTGTCCAATACAAACATGCTCTCTTTCTCTTCTAAATAGAGCTCAATCATAGACATTTCTGTTGACATCAACATCATCATCATCATCACCACCACCATCATCACAATCATCATCATCATCATCACCACCACCATCACCATCATCATCATCACAATCAACATCTTATACATCTCCCACGGTTTGATAATTTTCTCATCATCAACATGTGATTCACTCACGACCTTAAAATTTGCACTAGCTCTCTCTCTCTCTCTCTCTCTTCCACTTTATAACATTCTACTTTTTTTTAAATATTCCGATTATAACCCATCCCCCCCATCCCCGATACACAAACAACATTATTATTCCCCCCACAGGGTTATACAACTCCCCAGTTCCAATGTTTCAATGGTAAAAACAGTCCATGAACTGGTTGTCACCCATTCTCCAACACCACACTATCATGACCTTTATTATTATTATTATTATTGTTATTATTATTATTATTATTATTATTATTATTATTATTATTATTATTATTATTATTATTATTATTATTATTGTCATTCGGGTATTTGTATTGCACATTTTAAAAGTAAATGTCAGAAATTTTAAGCTCATAGCGTCAAATCACAACAACGGTTAGTAGAAGCGAGAACGGAGTTCAGTCTTCAGCATCTTCCTGAAATCGCCGAGGTCCAACGTCGGATATCTCCGTAAAGCGGGACCCACAGTAGGAGGAAATCCGTGCATGCCAATCGTAGAGGCGTTTGAAGGCGGAACTTGATGATCTCCAGCAGATCGAAGGTTATTGCCCCGTCACTGTGACCATCGTCATCATCATCACCGTCACTATAACTATCATCAACATCATCATCACCACCACTACCGTCATCATCTATATATAAAATGTGCAATATATATCATCACCGTCACTATAACTATCATCACCACCATCATCTTTACTATAATATCATCATCACCACCACCATCATCATGTCATGACTCATTGACACCTTTACAATCATTATCACAGAAATAAAAAGTTTAGAACTTTATTATCTTAAAAAAACACGAAACATCTTCAAAAGTTTCTTTTTATTTTTTTTCACCATTTCAATTTTATAAACTTCATTCCTTTTTAATTTTTATCATCTAAGAAACAAACGGTGGCTGCTAATGACTAATAGAAATAAAATAAAAAAGCTATTCTTGAAATTGAAAACCATTTCAATAGAAAACTAACTCATCTGCAAGATATAGTTGTTTAACTTATTTGTAAACATCTTCGACTCTGTATCGTGTAACAACGCGTATATTCTCGACTCGTGAAAAAATCAAGACAAAGTCAAACCCAGATTGTCAGTCAAGGACAGCACCGACAACACAGCTTTCAAGTCAAGTCAATCAATTTTATTCGGACATTAAAAAAGTGGTTAGACATTTGAGTAATATCGAATAAGAGTAAGATAAGTCCGAAAGGGAAGAATCCAAAGGGAAAGTTATTCCACTAGCACTAGAGGATCACCCTAAACATTAAGATAATAAAATTGTTAAAAGAAAAAAACAATAAAATAATAAAAAAACACAAAGTACAAAAAAAAGTAAAAAGAGACAATCAAATAAAAAACAAGAGTAATAACAATAAAAAAAAAAAGTGAATAAATAAATAGTACTACATGAGACTTGACTATACTATGATGGCATGCAAGTTTAGCCTGGTTGCTTAAGATATTACACCAGACTTGAATATGGCAGACTCAATACTTCACCTCTGTCACAGTGGCTTACAATCCACAAGATTAATTTAATGAATGAAAGGAAACATTGCTTTGAGATATTTTAGAGCTTAGGGTATTTGGATGGCTTATACAATCCACCATTAAAGAAAGCCAAGATATTCTTTACTGGAAAAGGATTAGTGTCATGATTGTTTGTCATCCACTACCCCAATACCGGATGTGATGTGTAAATAAAATAGACACTAACATGATACAGATCCTGGCTATTTTATTTACACTATGAATCTGCAGTTATTGGTAATGTATACATTAACACACATACATACATACATAACACATATTTACATATTTAAACACATACATTGGATCTGTATTATCTTAGTCAATGATGGTGTCTGTTTACTCATTTGCATCAACTTGGTTCATAATTACAACATAATTTATGATTTCGCTATAATTAAATAAATTATGGGAAGCAATTTAGCCATCTGGATAACGATATTTGCCTAGAGAGTATGATTCTAGGAACATTGAACAACTTTCAAAAATAATTGATTTTATTAATTCAGTAGCAGGGCATTTTTTTAAGAAATGTGTTAAAATACATTTCTGTTTTTTTTTGTTTTGATTAAATTTTCTTTACCATAAAAAACGTTTAATGAAATCAAATAATAAATTAACATAATTAAATAAAAATATTGAGCTTAATAAAAACTTATAATGGCACTGTTTAAAATTCTATTATATTTAACTAGACATCAAGTAATATTATCATTGGTGGAGTGGATGGACGTTATTTTGAAAATTCATAATTTTGAAAATTCATCGTGTATAAAGAAAGCGCTATCAATTCATTTGGATGAAATCTACTTTTCATCATTTCATTAAAAATTCCCTCACTCTCTCTCTCTCTTGTCTTTCTATCTCTTTTTCTTTGCATTATCTAAAATCATCATCATCATCATCATCATTATCATCATCAGCAGCAGCAGCATAATTGTTGCTTTAAAATAGATAAAGAAATAAACTCCAACTTTTATTTGAGGATATGGGGAATTTTTTTTATAAATAGAGCATGAAACCTTAAAAAATTCATTTTAATTGAAAAGCTTAGCATATAACTATAAGACTTAATAATTTTTTTGTTATTTGAAAAAGAAACTATCTTCGTAAAACATGAATTTTTAATCTAAACCTAAATAAATTACCTTTTTTAACACCTAACATAACCTTCTGTGTTGCGATGCCATTTTGCTTCATTATTTTGCTGCTTTATTTATAATGAACTTAACACTGCCAAATGGCTAAACTATGCTTCTCTTTGTGATAGTTTATAATAAAGAATAATTATAACTATATATTTTTTTCCTTGAATGTGCAACCTAATAGCCATAGAAAAAAATATTTTTAGTTTTAACTGAAAAACCTTTTTTTAATCATGTAGCAGAGGATTAAAATACTTTATCTGTCAGAATATAATATATATTTTGTAAGAACTGATCATTTTAACATATAATAACCAATTATTTAATACATGCCTAATTATTTAAATCTATTTCACATAATAAATTGAACACAACATCAGCTTCAAACACCCTAAGCAGATTTTACCTAATGTTTAATTGACATTATTATATAATAAATATGACAAAATTTCTCACTTTTCTTCCGACCCTCAGACACAGAGTAGGTCAGGGACTTGAACTCCACGTTAACAGCCCTGTTGGGAGGCAGACATTCAATACCGGCATCATTCGATAGCAGAGTTGATGTGTCTTTCGTCTTGCCTACAGAGTTTCGCCCCTCGTCTCCCACCAAGTACTGACCCGGTGGGGTCATCTTGCCGCCCGGGATGGAAGTGCTCTTGATCAGTGGAACTTGAACTTGTATTGACAAGAGTTCTGCCATTTTGGTTGTTTCCGGTGTTTTTCGTTTACAAAATTATTTAAAAATCTATACAAAAAATGATGTAAACAGGAGCGGGGAGATTTTATTCTGGATTTTCCAACCCAACTGAAACTAGTAAGTAAACAAAGGACGACAAAGGAAGCTCAATTTTCGAAGAAGTTTTTCTTGCTGCTCTAAAATACAAGAAAAGATCAACTAAAAATTCAAATTAAACTTATTGCCGATCTCAAATTTTCGCTTTAGAAGAGTTTACATCTTTCTCTTTTTTTGTTTCAATGAAAAGATATTTTCAGATCAGATCCAAACCAGATCGCTCCGCTCATTCGAACTAGAACACCTTCTATCCAGCACTGCACTGCACTGTGCACACAGACGAATACACACACACACAAAGGCACGCGCTAACGTCTGCTACAGAGATAAACAAGAGATGGCTAAATTAAATTGTGCATTATTATTATATTATATTAATCATAGATATATATGATATTAATACACAAATGTATACAGTAGTATCTTAGATTGTACAAGCAATCTCTTTAAAAAAAGAAAAAATTATTCATCTAATAAAAATACTGTTTTAATAAAATGTTTATAAATAAAAAGAATATTTTTTAAATATATTTGCATTTTCAATTACATTGTATTGCAGTTTTACCTGCTACAAAAGCTAAAGCTACACGAATGCCTTGCACGAAGTGGAACAATGCTGATTACAGTTTTACGAGTGCGTGTACTAGTTCATAGGTATTATTTTACTCGTCTTTTTAGATTCAAAAATATATAAAAAAAATTTCTGAAACATCAAAAGTTTATGTCACTTTTAAAGTTACGACCCCGTCTTTGAATGAATGAACAAATATATTCTTTATTTAAATTTTTAAAATCACTTGAATACAAAAAACAGCCCCTTCTCATTTAACTTTCACCTGTCTGTGTGGAAAGCCACGTGGAATGACTCCAACCGACAAGCAATTACAACGCAGCCATGTTGAAAAACGGGCGTCATCAATTTTTAATTATTCCGTCTCGAATAATTCATTAGTTACGTATTGTACTCCGAAAAGTCTTTCGCTTTCTTTCTCTTTTTTTTCTGCCTTCCTCTTTTGCTACAATTTGATCGGTTCAATCCTCGTGGGATTTCGGCAAGCTAGCTTATTGTTCTTCTTTGCGAAGAAAGAATAAATAAAAAATAAGTAAAATGGCGTTAATGAGAGTGAACAAAACTATAATTAATTAAAAATTTAAGTTGAACACTCACTGTATACTCTCTTACTTGCGAAATGGCACTAATTAAATCCTACTTGGCAGTGGCGGATCCAGAAATTCTTGGTGGGGGGAAGTAGGTACGTCACTTACCATCCCACCCTTCCAACAAAAAAGTAAATTTACCCTTGCAATATACCCATTCACTTATTTATGCATAACTGCATTCACACCAATTCCCATAGATATTGCCCATTCCCATACCTACTCATGAAGTACCTATAAATGAATATGGAAATGGGTTTGGACTCATAACTGCATCCATACCAATTCCCAAGGATTTTGTAAATAAAAAAAAGTTGCTTACAAAGCAAATGTGCAAATCTAAACCACTGACACAAACTAGGCAAGTAATTCAATAAATACTCAAAAAGCAACATCCATTTTCATAGTCTTAATATTTGTTAAATAAAACAACAGGTGATAATATATCAGCTTCAAAGTAGGATTTAAATATATTCTTATGTATTCCTGTGAGATTTTGAAGATTGTTATATATAAAATTATACACAGCGAAAATGAAACATTAATTGGGGTTATATAGGTTGTCTGTCATATGATTTTCCATTTTGTCTAAAAAACCAAAAATAAACAATAGTATAATATTATAATATTCTTGAGGTGTTGTGTTTTCAACTTTTTTTTTCAATCAATCAATGTGAACATTTAAAAAACGCTTTTTATAGAGCTTTTAGAGGCTGTCTACGTTGTGGAATTGCTAGTTTTTCATCAGCAACGGCATTCATTGTTACTGCAAATTTTTGAACAGTGTAAAATTCATTTCCTGAATTTTGTCAATTCTCTCTGGCATATAACAAACGAGCAGTTACATTTTTACTTATATAGATATGCATCTGACAATTTGAAAAGCAATGATAAGTTAATACAAAAATTTTTTGAGAGGATTGAGAGGACAAAATGCGGGCAAACGACGTTGGTTCCCCATAAATCCGTCACTGGCTAAAACTTTTTTTGGGGGAAAGAGTATAAGATTTTAAATTGTTTGGAAAAAGTATTTATGAATACCACCCCCTCAGTTATTAAATATTTTCTATTTTAGGAAGAAAAGTATAGCATTACAAAGAAATTTTTTTGGAATTTGTGGGTTTGAAATTTTTTTTGCCCCCCAAGGTTTAGCTGAAATGACGCCCCTGGACCAATCTCTTGGACAATCCTTTCTCTGACGTAGATCTTCTATCGTACGCGTGCAGTATTCAGTCTGGAAACTGTATTTGCGAATCGCTCGGTTGAACTTTAAACCGTTGTCCTACTATCTTCGTACGACAATAAGTTAGTCAAGCGACAACGACAACTGAGTCATTTCTGCTCATTTTGAATTTTTAACTCATTTAGAGAGGTAGTAGTATTGAATACTAGTAGTAGTAGCTGGCTACCTATAAGAGTTTGTTGGCCTATATAAAGTTCGTTAGCGTACGTTAACGAATTGAACTCTACTTGGTAGGGGCGGGCAAGGCTCCCAAAACTTTGGAATTGGCAACAGAGGAAGTTTAAGCTGCAGGTATTTTGAATGCTTTGAAGTATGTACACATAGATACCAACACAATTGCGGTTTAGTTGTTGCACTATTGTTGTTATACATCTCTAGCAAGTCAAAAAGTGGCTATTTAACAATTGGAATGTTTATATAACACTTTCAGAAGATTAATATTTTTAGTTCAGCTTAAGCTAATCTGAAAATACGAATACATCAATAAAAATTATCCTTCAACTGATAACAATTATAATTATATAGCTTACATAATTGGCATAATACAATATCGGAAGATTATTATTTTAGCACAATGTCAACTTATTTAACAAAGTAACAACTTGTTTTCTGATCATCATAACTTCCCTATCTTCCTTAAAAACGGAAAACTATAATCATATTTTGTAAAAATTAAATCTCTCTTTCACATTTCTTTGCAGACGATTTTTGGACGAGGCGACCAAAAAACCAAAAAACAAAAAACAACCGCGAAAACACAGCAATGGGAAAAACTCAAAGTCGAATGCGGCGACAGATGCTGACCGAGCTGATGAACAGCACGTATTTCACCAAGAAGGAGATCCAGAAGTGGTACAAGGGCTTCATGCACGACGCTCCCAGCGGCAAGCTGACCCTTGAGAACATCACGCAGATCTTACGCCAGTCCTTCGGCCTCGGCCAGAACGAGGACGACGAACTGCTCAGCGAGGTGGTCTTCAAGACGCTGGACGGGAACCGAGACGGCGTGGTTGACTTCAAGGAGTTTATGATAGCCCTCGACATCATCCAGCACGGGGGCGCTGACGGCCGCCTGGCCTGGGTCTTCAAGATCTACGACCTCGACGGAGACGGGTTCTTGTCGAGAAATGAAATGCTCGAGTTTGTCAATGTCAGTTAGTGAGACGAGGGTTTGATGATTTTTGATTGACATTTGTATCGGGTTGTCTTTTTATTAGGGCGTGACTTGCTCTTTTCAAGTTATTCCCACTCTGTGCTCTATGCTCTAACACATTTGTGCTCTGAGAAATTTTTATTTTTAGAGAGCTTGTTAAATAAATATAATAGTAATAATCCATTTTCATCAATTTTAATTGTTCAAGTGTAGTTTAGTTATTTATTTTTTTAGTTTTTCAACCATGGAAATAATATTGTCGTAATTGAGAAAATCGTTTGTCAAGACACAGCAATGAAAACATATACTGACAAATAAAATATCGTTTGATCAACGAACAAATTTTATTGATTTTTCAGTTGGCCCGATCGGTTAAAAATCGATTGATTTATAAAAAAAATAATCTTCCACTTTTCCACAGGTCTTCAACAGGGCCAAACTATCCATCGGACAACCTCCATCGGAGTCAGCAGAGGAGCGAACGAAAGCTCTTTTCGACCTCATGGACACGGACGTCAACGATAAAGTCAGCTTGGAGAATTTCATCGACGGTGCCAAAAAAGACCGCGAGATCATGACGATCCTTGTCGGCTCTCCAAGTGCTTCTTCGACAGTCACTGGCTCACTTACAACTCCTTCATCTCCTGAAGCTGCATCGCCTAAGGCTGTACGACTAGTACGACCCGTAGCTGCATTGCCTAAAGCTGCATCCCCAATGGACGCATCACCCGAGACTATATCGCCCAGGACTGCATCGCCCATGGTCGGATCGCCCGATGCCGGATCGCCCAAGAATGCATCGCCCATGGTTTTATCACCAGAGGAAACATCACCCATGATTGCATCATCAGAGACTGATCCATTCAGGGCCTCTGCGTCATCTGTTGCTCCACCACAAAGAGCTGCCTCGCCCATGGCTATATCGCCTACGGTCGCACCGCCGGAGGCTGCATCGCTCAAACTGGCATC
The DNA here is from genome assembly GCA_963978895.1 of Erpobdella octoculata. Lineage (NCBI taxonomy): Eukaryota > Metazoa > Annelida > Clitellata > Hirudinida > Erpobdellidae > Erpobdella > Erpobdella octoculata. The sequence goes on from OZ022242.1 coordinate 541,105, forward strand.
GCCCATGGCCGTATCTTCCGAGGGTGCATCGTCCGAGACTGCGTCACCAATGGCCACATCGTCCAAAGCTGAATCGCCCGTGGATGCATCGTCGGGAAGTACACCACCAGACGTTGGTATACCCAACGGTGAATTCACCAGGCCTATGTCGCAGGAATAACCAGTTCAGTGCAGCCGTGCATGTAGACAGAAGCGGCAGATATGCGCATGAATTAGTTGCACTTGTTTAATTTAAATTGATAATAATAATATTATTATTATTATTCATATTGTTTTATTTTCGGGTTAAGCCTGCTTAATTTATTTTACGAAAAAAATACTTTTTTGTTTCAACAAATTACTTCACTATGTATTCATAGATTATTTCTTATTGTTCGGTAATTAATTTGGATGAATAACTGATTTTGTTATCGCTAACGTTGATAAATATATAAGATTAATTATATTATCAAATTTGTGGTTATAATATCACGTTATCTCATTAAAAGTTATAATATCAAATTCGAGGTTATATAATCGCACTTAAAGCTATATTATCACATTCGAGGTTTTATATCACATTCGTGGCTATATTATCACATTCGAGGCTTTATAATCACACTCGAGGCTATATTATCACATTAGAGGCTTTATAATCACATTCGAGGCTGTATTATCACATTCAAGGCTATATTGTCACATTAGAGGCTTTATAATCACACTCGAGGCTATATTATCACATTCGAGGCTATATTATCACATTCGAGGCTTTATAATCACATTCGAGGCTATATTATCACATTCGAGGCTATATTATCACATTCGAGGCTATAGTATGACACGCCAGGTTGTGTTATCACACACGGGCTAATGTTACCAGATATTTAGTTAAGTCTATTTTTATGCCAATTTTCGCGACACGAGCCAGCGTTTGTCCTCGAATCTTATAATGGCGGAGTTTTGATTCTCACAAAGCTTAGAGGACGAAGGTTTTTTTTACCTGATCTGCCTACCACCACTATCATCATCATTATCATCGTCATCCCGTCGTAATCATAATCAATACCATCGGTATCAACATCGTCACCGTCATTGCTCTGACAACGTAATTTTGGATGCTTTCTCCACCAAAGCAATTAATTCCATATTGTGTTTAAACGGCTTCGACAAAAGTCTCATCGACTGACTATTTGATCGTCTTCGATATCATGATGTATTAATATTAATATATTACAGTTTAATTAATATTAATATATTACAGTTTAATTAATATTAATATATTACAGTTAAGTTAATAATAATATATAACAGTTTAATTAATATTGATATATTACAGTTTAATTAATATTAATATATCACAGTTAAATTAATAATAATATATTACAGTTAAGTTAATTAGTACCTATTCTTGTTGTTCGCTTTGTTTCCGTTTGAACTTTTTCTTTGTGTGAATAAAAGTGAATGAAAAAGTATTTTTCATTTCAATACACTTGTTTCATATAATATCAATAATATAATTGTATTAAAAAATGATGATGATGATGATGACTGGGATTGCGATGGTCGTGGTGATGACACTAATAGCATTAGTAACAGTGCTAAGACGTTGTTGACGACGTCATAAGCTCATTTATGAGTAATGTCACGGAGGAGTCCTCTTGGCATGACACAGGCCCCCCCTCTCGATGTGTTATTCTCCCGTGGGAGCGACCGTCTTCAAGAAATCTGTCAATGGTTCTTTTACTATCTCACACAGACTCACTTGAAAATGTCTCTATAATGTGATTAGTATAATTAACAAGCTTAACACTATTAGTACCTAATACGATAAAAGAGGTTTATAAAAAATTTTTTTTTTCTTTCAAACGTCTGGGACTTATGTGTTTGAGTCTACACTGATTTTCTGCTCTCGGGGGGGGGCGGTGGGGGGAGGGGGCTGAATTTGAACGAGCTCAAAGACTGTTATCAGTTTCGATGTGAGAGTCTGATGATCAATCCATTCAATCGATTTTAAGAAGTTTTTTCTTCATAGCGCTTTTTACGATTATACGATTTTTTTTTATATAAGAGTGTTTGGTCGCGAGTTTTCGAAGCAGCCACGTCTTGAGGCTGTGTCGAAAAACCGTAGGTGACTCAGTAGTAGTAGTAGTAGTAGTAGTAGTAGCAGTAGCAGTAGCAGTAGCAGTAGCAGTAGCAGTAGCAGTAGCAGTAGCAGTAGCAGTAGCAGTCGCAGTAGCAGTAGCAGTAGCAGTAGCAGTAGCAGTAGCAGTAGCAGTAGCAGTAGCAGTAGCAGTAGCAAGAGAATAAGAGAGTATAAAAACTGCATAGTATAAAGGACAAGAATTAGAAAAAAAGTGCCTAACTGGACTGATTTATGTACTGGTTGTGGAGTATAAGTAAGCAGCTGATATGAGACTTGTAGGGTTCACAGGGTCACTGGCCCTATGCTAAGGGCAAAAGGTTAAAATAATCCACGTTCCGTGTTATGATGTTTATTTGCCCAGAAATCAAGTATCGATTTCCAGAATGTAACTTGTCTTAGAATAAATAATATATTTGAAAATCACTGTTATCAGCTGAGCTTGATTGTTTCGATTTTTAAATTGCACTTACAACGGCCAATGACTAGCAAGGACAATATTAAACTGCTAAAACTGAGAGCAGTTGTAGTCGTGGTTACTACTTGGGTTACTTGGATCAGTTTGAGTATTCACTCGTCGACATTGTTCCTTTCCTTACTACAGTGACTTTCGGTTCATTGTCCACAATGTAATTTTTCTTCTTATTATTTATTAAAATGAGTTTATAAATATTTGAAACAAAACATAATTTCACCAAACCATCAAAAAATAAATATTGAAGCGACATTAATTAAGACAGTTATCAAACCTAGCGATCAATAATATAACCATATGTTCAAATTTTACAAATTTTTCAACTTTTTCACATTAATTATTAAAATCAGTTTAACAATATTTGAAACAACAAAATGATTTCACCAAACCATCAAAAAATAATTATTGAAACGACATTTATTAAAACAGTTATCAAACCTAGCGAATAATCTAATTAAATGTTCATTTTTTTTTAACTTTTCCATATTTATGATTTATTACTATTACGTGTTTCTCGGGGTGTCCGTAGGATCGTAACGGGCTATGAGGCCGACTGACCCAAAAGACCAAAAAGATGTAATTTGGTACCGAGGTAAGGAATTTTCTTGAAAGTAACTTAGCCAGTTAACTAACCATTTGGGCTTCAACCTCCAACTGATTCCCTGCTTAGCAACACAGTTAGCGTTGGGATTGGGGGTGGACTATGGCTATACCAGCGGTGCGATTTTTAGTGGGTAGTAGTCAGAGACAGACATTGAATTCAAATAGAAAGAGAAAGAAGCCAAGGGGATTATCCCATCCAGGGTCCCAACTGATGGCGAAAGAAGAGAGATTAACTTTAATCATACTGAAGCTTGTTTTACTTTTTAAACAGAAATATTTACATCTAACGAATTAGCCACTTAAAAACTGCATTCGGTGAATAGCGATTTTTAGGACTTGGATGAGGTAGATCTAGAGGGGCACTGGGATGGGTTCTTGTAGACCAAGCGGTGGCTCTACTACTAGGGTGGTAGCAGAACACCTGAAGTCTGCTGGACCAGCTATATAGTGACCTCAAACTTTTCTCTAAATTATTCAGAATTGTTTAATATATAATTATTCATTACATTTTTTCCAGATAACTTGACAACAATAGAAATTTGAAATAGAGTTCATATTTTGATTTATAATGTAATTTCGTTGAGATACTTAAAATGTAAACTGAAAATTGCAGCAATCAATAAAATTACTATATTTATTCATCCCTAATGAATACAAAATAAGTGCATTGGTACTTATTGTATCATAGGCTGGCCAGGGGGTGGTTTTGGGGTCCAAACCCTTCCCGATAAAAAATTTAAAAATATTATTTTTGTTTTAATGTGATTATTTCTTTGTAAAAATGTACTAGTTCTAAATAAGCTGAGATACAATATTTCATCAGTCATGATGATGATTCACGCAGGAAAACAACTATTTTTTAGAATTTTTTTAAAAATGGAACACAATTAAGTCCCACCCCGTTTATTGGAAATTTTTTGGAAAAAAAATTAAAATTTTTTAGGGACAATTTTTTTCTCGAACTCTCTCCGAAACCAAAACCTTGACACGTCCGTGTATTTTACACCAACTCAAGCGCGTTAGTATACTTCTTGGTCGCGGGCACTACTTTTTCTGGCTGGCTGGCTGGCTGATTGACGTCAGAGGCTGTAGCGCGCAGTGCATAGCTCACACACTGTCTGGAAAGCTCTCCAAGCTACTTACCTGCTAGTCATTTTGCCGTGGCACCTCGTGGACCTCAGAAGCTTCTGTCTTGTCGTCTTCTTCGAGTTCCGAGTCAACCGAGAAAGAATTTCTACCAGCCAGCTGCTCTTCGTTTTCGTTTCCTCTTTTCCCGTGAGTTTCGTTTTGGTTAGCTTTATTTCGCGTAGCTTAGTCGGCTAGCGAAATGAATATAGTTGAATTGTCTGGCGCATTTAATATATTTGAGTTCGTTAGCAAATTGAATATAGTGTGAGTTAGCGAATTGAAAATGGTTGAGTTAGTTGGCAAATTGAATATAGTTGAGTTAGTTACCGAACTGAATTTAGTTGAGTTAGCGAATTGAATGTAGTTGAGATAGTTAGCAAATTGAATGTAGTTGAGATAGTTAGCAAATTGAATGTAGTTGAGATAGTTAGCAAATTGAGTATAGTTAAGTTAGCGAATTAAATGTAGTTGAGTTAGTTAGCAAATTGAATATATTTGGGTTAGTCAGTGAATTAAATATATTTGGGTTAGTCAGTGAATTGAATATATTTGGGTTAGTTAGTGAATTGAATATATTTGGGTTAGTCAGTGAATTGAATATATTTGGGTTAGTTAGTGAATTGAATGTTATGCTTCAAAAGCTTCAGAATTAACATAGCGGAGAATAAATGAAAGCAAATTTGAAAGAGAAAGCGCTTTTAAAATGTCATAAAGTTCATTAGAGTTTGCGGCTTCTCCGTCGAGCTAATAGTTAGTCAAAAAGTAATATTAAGCCGGCTAGCCAAATGTGAACATAGCCTATTTATATATACTCTTGGAAACTCGTAAAACTAGCACATATAATTAACTAATTGTCGGAAAAACGATATTTTAATAAGCTAAAACAGCGTCCCTATATATAAGTATTATGTCATTTCTCCTTCAGCTCGACTCTAGTCCTTAAAAGCTAACGCCAGTCACTTCGCATTTTCTTCTGACTTATCTTCAGTCCTCTCTGCGGCCATTTCCCAGTCAAAACCAGCTGAACTGTATAGAGTGCATAGAGATATTAGCCATGGGCGACAAGCTGAGTAAAACGAGCATAAAACAGCTCGTGAACGGCGAGGTCGAAGACGACTCAGCTAAGGAAAGGTTCATGAAGTGGTTCAAGAGCTTCGCTAAAGAGGCGCGCAGTTTCAAGCTGACCCTGGCTGACCTGAAAAAGCTCTTGAACCGCTACTTCAAGACGGATAAAGAGGTCAAAGAGCTGGTCGACATAGTCTTCAAGGACGCGAAACCTACCCTCGATGATGGTGTCGTTGACGTCAGACAGTTCATGGTCGCCGTTGCCAGGCGTTGGACCGGAGACAGCTGCAAGCACTTGGCTTGGATCCTCAGACTCTACGACCTCAACTGCGACGGCCACCTCAGCGTAGAAGATACTCTGGAGCTGCTCAGGGTAAGTGGGAAGCTAATTAATGCTATATTTATGAATATATATATAATGTCTGCGTATCGGCTAGGAGGGCAGTGGCTCTTATTTGGAATTTAATAATGTACTGATAATGGTGATAGCTTTGATATTGAGATGATACTGATTATTTTTGATGATGATGACGACGATGATAATCACGACGACGATGATGATGACGACGACTATGACGATGACGGTGATGACGATGACCGTAACATTAATAACATAATTAGTTAATCAATTGATGTCTGTTTTGGTAATTTGAATTATATAATATTTAAATTTCTTTTCGGTTCGTTTACCGGTTGGTTGAGATCTACTGAGAAATTTTTGAGTTTCCTTTTTCTCGTCGGACATGACTTATGCTTTCGCGGATTCGTTAACCCTGACCCTTGATCGAACTATATTTATGAATATATATATATCATGTCCACGGATTGACCAGGAGAGAGAGTGGCTTTTATTCTGATCTTAATAAAAAATTAGCATTAATTATAAGTTATAAAAAACTTCTTTCTCTCTTTCTCTCTCTCTCTCACTAGGCCTGCGTTATGACAAGAGGATTGGAACATCCTCTTCCGGAGTCGGCAGAAGAGCTGACGAAGAAGCTGCTCGACCAAATGTCGAGAGACAGTGACGACGACAGGATCAGCTTGTCAAGCATCGCCGCGGTCGTCAAGAAGAACAAAACGTTCATGGATCTGTTCACCGGCCGATGCGGATGTTCGTCGACACCGCAAGCTGCATCGTCGCAGGCGGCTGAATCGTCACAGGCAGTTGCATCTTCACAAGCTGCATCGTCCCAGGCGGCTGCATCGTCAAAGGCTGCATCGTCAAAGGCTGAGTCGTCACAGACTGAGTCGTCACAGGCTGAGTCGTCACAGGCTGCATCGTCACAGGCTGCATCGTCGGAAGCGTCATCGTCCAAGTTGACACTGAGTGTGACTGCGTTACAGTCGTCAGCTGTCAAACGTCGCACGAAATCGTCGTCGGGCCTGACGCCGACGAAGAAGTCGAAAATGGTTTTCAACATACTGAATAGCGACATCAAAGACGAGACCAGCTTGGACCGTTTCATCCAGTCGGCCAGGAATAACCACGAGCAGATAATGGTTTTCGTTGGCCTGCTCAATCGACAAGCGCCCGGAGCTGACTCGGCCCAGGGAGATTCAATCACGCAAGCTGAGCCTTCAAGAGGCGGTTCATCAACGTCTGAACCCGAAGTCGATCCGCCGAACACAGCTGCATCGAGCTACCCGGCGTCAGTACCGACTACACCAACGGGACCGCCGCGATCCGACACTGGATCAACAACAACAACAACTGCAGCTGCACCAGACCGGACTCCACCGGCGACGCTTCCACCACCAGTGCCTTCGTCGTCAGGGACTGCATCGTCTCTGTTCTTGACCCCAGTGTCTTCAGTGGCACCAGAGGTCGTGCTGCGGAAATCGAAGGACAAGAGTAAACCAGCAACGGGAAAGGGAAAGAGTCGAGTCAGATTGTTCATGGAGCTCGCCGGAGCCGATGCTGGCGGCGGAGCTGTCAGCTTGAAGAGCTGCGCCGGAAGTACCGCAACGAGTTCGGCCGAGGACGACAACGGCGACTCCACGTACTTCATCGTAGGCCGGGTCTCGGACGATGAAAGAACTCCATCGGGGAGTACACCGCTCGATGTCGGATTGCCGCAAGCTGGTGGTGGTGGATCGTCGGACGGTGCGTCTCCGGCCACTCCGTCAACCGAAACTGCAACATCATGCACGGACGCTGCTGCTGCTGCATTGATTGATGACGCGTCGACAAGGTCGGCCGCGTCGCCGGCCGAGGCTGCTTTGAAAGACGACGACGATGATGATGCACCATCGAAAGTGCCTCGACCAGCAGTATGCTTGAGACCCGAGGATTTAAACCTCGACGTTTCGTCTACAGATTCGTCGGACGAGTCCACGACTTCAGCTACCGAGAGCGCACCACCCGAGAACTCATCACCCGAGAACGCACCACCCGAGAACGCACCACCCGAGAACGTACTACCAGAACAGCAGTCGCACGCAACAACCGGAACTCTCCGTTTCCATGCTCCACGCCAGCCGAAGAACTTGTCAGATTCAGACACGGATAGCGGCAGTTCGACGCACGAGACTACTTCAGCAGAAGAAGTTGGATCATCTGGCCATCATTCGCCATCCAGCGATACTTGTGGCTCAGGATACTACGGAGCTAAATCGTTCTTATCAGAAGACTCGTCAGAATCGGAGTCCGAGGCGCCGGCGTCCAAGGCTTCAGCCGGCAAAGCCAAACCGCCGATGCCTACGTTGCACGAGAATACAGAACTTCAGACTTCGTCTACAGAGTCCGCGACATCCGAGGTTCCACCTGGCGAAGGTAAATCGACGACCGCATCGGCCGAAGATTCAGGATCTGAAACCTCATCTACTACGACTATAGCATACTGCCTTCCATCCCCTGGAGACCTGTCATCTCCAGCTGCATCGCCCGAGACCAGATCAACCGAGACTGGATCATCCGAAGTTGCTGGACCGCTCGAAACTGGATCGAACGAGACTGGATCGGACGAGACTGGATCGGACGAAGCTGGATCACCACCAGTAAAGAAGTCAAAGATGGCCGGATCGCCCGACTGTGCACCGCGCAAGTGAAAGCCGCGATCGTGAATTTATTGTATTTTTTATAGTTATTATTTATTAATTTATTTTATTATTCTTATTGCGGCTCTAATTTACTTCTGGCTCAACTATTTTTTTTTAACCAAAAATGTGCTCGCCGTTTCACCTTATTTTATTATGGCATGCGACATTATATCACGACATACGACATCATATCATGGCTTACGGATATTAAATTATCACGTGCGAGATTATACGGTTAATGTATACCTAGTTGTAATATCACACACGTTGGTTATATTGTCACACACGAGGTTATACGATCGCATACCAGGGTATATTATCACGTACCATGTAATATTATCACATACCTGGTTATAATATCACACACGAGTTGATACCTGGTTATACAGGTGAGAGTATCTGGTAGTAATACGTTTGGGTATTTAAATACTAATGTGTTTTTTGTGTCCTTTAGTTCGTATTTATTTTTTGAGATGATGATGATGTGCATTTCATGGATTTAGCAATAAGTAGAGTTGTAATGTGTTTGATTTTAATAAGAGCGAGTTTGTTTCGAGTTTAGTCTTACCTAAAGTCGTTCACCAGGTTGTCTGCTAGTACTATTTTATCCATCATTATCATCACCATCGTCACTAATCATCATCATCATCATCATCACCACCGTCATTGCTCTGACAAAATTACCGTAGCGGTCTGTAGCGGATCAATGTTTATTTTGATGGCCTCGACTCAACTTTCATTAACTAGCCATTTGAACTTTGATAAATTTAAAAACTATCATCACCATCACCATCATTATTGTTATTATTATTAGGACTGTATTTTTTTGCCATTCAAACATGTTTAATATAATCGATTTGATTAAATTATGCTAATTATCATCACCGGCTTCATGCCTGTTTATGTAATGTGCACGTGATTCGTTTTTTGGGTATTTCCTTGGGTTATTTTTAGTTCGTTTTCCACACTGTTTCCACACTGTTGTCGTTCCATCACGGTTTTTTCGATGGTATTTTTGAATGAAAAAATTGATCAAAACCAAAAGAAGTTTTAGTTTATTAATAGTAATAGTGATAATAAATAGTGGTGGATCCAGGGAACAATCCGGCCATGGCCCCTTACGTTTGTGACTGGCCCCCTCGACGGAAAAAAATAGAAAATCAAAAAGCCTCGAGAAAAGCAAAAAAAATTCCTGCGTAAGTAAATCTTTAAAAGGCATTTCCTCTTGCGTCATATATCGAAAGTCTCATAGGTAATTAGACATAAACTGGACGCGAAATATTAAAAAAATTAATATTTAACAACGGTCCATGGAAGCCAAAAAATATTTAAACGTCATCAAGTAGGCTTAGTGGATGATATTTATATCAGGTGTTTTAAGGTGTATGATGTAGGGCTCGCAACCTCGAACACCTCTTCTGCAAGCTACATCATCGGGGAGGGGGGGGGGAAGCTGTTTCAAAAAATTCACACGTTTCAAAATTGTCTCTTCCGAATGTTAAACTTTTTCTTCCCAAAATTAGCTGATTAAAGATAGAGAGAAAAAAAGAAAGAGAGAGAGAGAGAGAGAGAGAGAGAGAGAGGAGCGGTATTCGTAGGTACCTTTCGAAAAATGTTTTCAAAAACACAATTTCCTCTCAAAATATCTAAACAAAACGGTAAAACTTTGTAGCCATTTTTTTAAAAGAATGTTTTTTAGAATATCCTTAAGGGGTCCCGGGTCCCGCCAAATGATCTTATTCACCCTTCAAAAATGGAAACTTCATGGCTCTGATAGCTGTACTGATGTACTAACATTACGTATTCCGGCTAAAACTCCCCCCCCAAAGTTGGCTTGACCTGATCATAATAATAATGATCACTGATAATAATAAGAATAATGATAAAAAATTATAATTGCAATAATAATTTTTAATCCAGTTGTGAATTTACGAAAAAGAGCTATATACTTTCATTTTGATTGATTGATTGATCACCCTATAGGAATTTAATAATTTTTTTTGTGGAGAAAACGTTTCTCTGAACCACACGTCCACACTCAGTGTTGGGTAAGTATTTCAAATACATTTTATTTGAAAAACGTATTTAAAAGTGTTTTTTTATTTTCATTTGTTAACTTTTTTTTGTTAAAACGTACTCGTGATGCGTGTTGATGATGTATCAGTAACAAGTGTTACAAAAAGTATTTTAGTATTTTTGCAGAAAAATACTTTAATGTATTTTGTATTTTGAAAAACATTCAAATATAGGTATTTACTGCAAAATTTGTATTTTTTATTTGAAATACTTACCCAACACTGTGACCACACTAGCGTACCGCACGGGCCGATTTTTTGCGGGCTGGACCACCAAACAACTCCCGCGCTAATTTGGGCCCGGCACTGCCTGGCTTGTTTTTGCAGGTCAAAAATCCCTATAATTGGCACACAAATCTTATGGGCTGGTCCGGCTTGACCTAAAGCCCTTTTGAAAAGCCTAAAATCAGTTCCCAGTCCCTGTCGTGCTCTAATTCACACACCCCCCACAGAGAAGAAGAGTGAGAGAATAAGAGAAAGAGAGAGAGAGAGAGAGAGAGAGAGAGGAGAGAGAGAGAGAGACAGAGAGAGAGAGAGAGAGAGAGAGAGAGAGAGAAAGAGAGAGAGAGAGAGAGAGAGAGAGAGAGAGAGAGAGAGAGAGAGAGAGAGAGAGAGAGAGAGAGAGAGAGAGAGAGAGAGAGAGAGAGAGAGAGAGAGAGAGAGAGAGAGAGAGAGAGAGAGAGAGAGAGAGAGAGAGACTCAAGCTTGCAAATGAAGTTAAAGACAACGACATAGTAGAGATGAATGTTTTTTAAACGTAAAAAAACATAAAAGAATTTAAATAAAAAAAAACATGGAAAAGAAGGATAAAAAGTACAAAAAAACGAGGATACAATCTTTACAAAACTATTTCAAAAATTACTCCACATTAAAATTATAATTATCAATATATATATATATAATATTAATTAATACATATAAAAGATCACATTGTTGCCAGCGAAGGTTAAAATGACAAAAAGTTCTATCGCCATTGGACGGTGATAATAACAGAAATGACAAAAAAAAACTGAAAACAAGTGACCACGACAATGACGACGACGACGACGACTACCACACTGACTTCAGTCGCGACAACGACACGCGTCAGGAATCGCGACAATGACGCCTGATGCAGTGTGGTGGCGATAAACAGCTAGTGAAAAAGAGAGAAAAAGCGACTCCGATTTGAATTGTAGTGGAAATATTTGCATACGAGTTCAGTGCTCGCGCGTGTTGGAAATTGTGAATGAAAAGCCCTCGGAAATAGCGGCTCTTGCAAGGGTCATAGGGAGAGTAGCCCCCTTTAAAAAAATACTCCGGGAGGATCCTACCAACAAAATATTTCTAGTTAAGACCTTCTAGCAAACCACCGTTGTTAGTGTATTGATGTATAATTTAGTTTGTTTATGTGTATCTGCTTTTGTAAATGTAACTACGTGTATCTGCTTGTATTGGTGTATTTATGTGTATCTGCTTGTATTAGTGTATTTATGTGTATCTGCTTGTATTAGTGTATTTATCTGTATCTGCTTATATTAGTGTATTTATGTGTATTGGCTTGGATTAGTGTATTTATATATGTATCCGCTTGTATTAGTGCATTAATGTGTATTTTGCTTGTATTGGTGTATTTAGTGTATCCACTTGTACGAAGGTGTTTATTTGTATTTGCCAGTATGTTTGTGTGAGTGTCTTTATGTCTATCTGCCTGTAAGTTCGTTTGAATGTATTCGTGCTTATTTCTTTGTATGCTTGTATATATGCCGAAAACTGTGTCTAACTTAAAAAAATCACTAAGAATTTCTTTATTTAACTGTTTAATCCAAGTATAAGAACTTCTACTCGAACGAAGATAAAAATAGCATTCATCACCCCTTTCATTAGCATAATATATGATGATGTATACATGTAAACATTCGGTTATGAAAGTTAAATAGACATCGTATTTTTTAATTAACCAATCAAACTGTGCATAGGTTGTATTAAAAAACACCAACTCTAATGTTTTACTATCGTAAGCCAAAATTTGACCAAAAAGAAACGATTGGGAAGAAGCCATGGAATGTTAATAAAGCAGTTCCAGCAAAACGGGAGGTAAGGGCGGAGGGCTAAACTGCCCGATGGCCACGGACACCTCTTGTCTAAAAACACCTTTGAAGCTGTCTAAAAGCTACCAGCATTTATATATAACTAAAAATTAAATGCTTGAAATTCTTCCGATTATAAGACTGTAGGAGTTGCTGTTTTTAAAAAAATCTCACACGAAAACCCTCTAAAGCTAACAGCGATGTTGATAATGATGATGATTATGATGGTGATGATGATGATGATGGCGATGATGATGATGATGATGCGATGATGATGATCAACGTGACGGTTGTGATGATCGTTTGTTGCGGTAACTGGAGTAAAAAAAACGCATAACCGAATATAATCATTCAAAATGAATATAAAATATATTAAAATATATATTTATTTATATATTGATAAGAAAAATAATTTCGGTATCGTTGTATGCGAAAGCTCATACTGGAATCAACTGGAACTGGAATAAACAACTACAACGCTGCCGCCGTGACGCAGTCCGTCCGACAACCCGTTACTACGTTCATATGTCTATCCGTTCGCATATCTGTCCGTTCGTTTGACTGTTCGTTGGAATGTCTGTTTACACTCATGCGTCGGTACTCGTATGCTGACTAAGACACCACGTGCTAGGGACGTAAAATCGAGGAATTTGTGGTGAACATTACTGTGTCGTTTTGGTATGACGGCTGTCTGAATCTAAGCCCAAGAAACCGTGGTTTTATATGACCACATACCACTTGTTCAGTTCGCACATATTTACTGTCATTTACCACAACCAAGACTCAATCACATGCATTTTTGACGTCGAGCAAAGCCAAAATACACAAAGAATAATCTTATCGGCCGTTTAGAAATGAACAAAATCCTTAAAATTTGATTTAAAATGTTCACAAAACCGAGTTATTATTAACTTTCTTCCGATAAAAACATTGGATGCGATTTAAAAAAGAAAAACCATGAACCGGTTTGCTTTAGAGAAAGAGAGATGAAAATATTTATAGAGTACCTACGTCGATACACCGTGGAAATTTGCCAGCAATCCCGAAGTTCGGTGCAAGAAGAAAATTATAAATTGAAAAAAAAAGAAGTTTCGCCATGTTACAAAATAAATAAGTTTTATAAAAAAAAGACAAGCGGAAATTGAACACCAAAGACACTGAATAGAACCAAGACACTTAATATTTTGAGTGTATAACGAAGCATAACACTTTGCAATCGGAAAATAATTTCCTGTTTATGTTATTTTATATGCGAATGCTACTCGCTTTTGGCGGAAACGCACAGTACTTATTAACTCTTTCTTAAGCCAGTCGCTATTAACAACCATAGGCTCTTTTTCCCGCTAACACGACAATATTAGTACCTATCACCGCATAAACTATAGCAGTATTTATACTACCAGCATAACTGTGTTTATACAACCAACATTACTTTATCATATGCACCTTTTCTTCAAGCACCATTGCATACCAGATACCATATGCACTTTCTCTTCAAGCACCATTGCATATTAGATACCATATGCACTTTTTTTCTACAAGCACCATTTTCCATGTGTACGTTCTTGGCCACTATTATGACATGTGTACATCTCTCACCACCATTAAAACTCCCCCCCCCCCCAGTGTTTCCCGCCCTTTTCCATGCGGTAACTTTTTCTTGGTTTCCCTGAAGCAGCTCCCTACGTCCATATTTAGTCTTTCACTTGCCTATTATCCATATATCTGACCAACCCTATTTTCAATTATCTATATATATGTGTCTAATTTTCTGGTTGTTTCTTTATACTGTGTGTGTGTTTAATTTACAATTATACACGCCTGGCTCCTGAAAAACGAACAGTCTTCATTTCCACCTTTGGCTAATCCGGCTAGCGTCAGACCCTGACGTCATCCTCGTCGTCGTCGTCGTCGTAGCCGAAGAGCTTCTTGACTGAGCCGACGATGTCGTCGACGCACATGCAGACGGCGGCCGTCAGGAAGAGAGCAGATGAGAAGCAGCCGAGGCCGAAGGCGTAGCTGAGATAGTTGGGCGACATCTTGTAGACGATGTACATGCCCACACCGTACAGGGTATGGCCCGTAGCTGTGGCGAGCCCTGGATATAAATAGTAAGAAAAGTTGTACAAGTACCTAAAGCTGGCATGACCAAGCGCATGGCAAGAGCAGGGCCAAAACATTTTATTTTTAATTTTACTCTTTTAATTGGGTTAAAATAATTGTTGAATTTTATTTCACTCATTTAAACTAAGTTACCGATAAATAATTTGTGTATTTATTAAAATCGTATGGCTAGTATTCACCCTGATCATCGTCATTACTCAAATATCTGAATATAATAATAATAATTAATAATCATAATCATTAAGACTAAATTCACTTTTAAAAGAGTCAAGGTAGGTATACCGCAGACTAGGTTGATCTCTCCGGCCGAATTGAAGTAGTAGATCTTCTTTCTGAGCGTCGAGGAGCACAGGCCGAAGAATGAGAGGACATTGGCCAGCGTGCCGAAAAAGAGGGCTGTCACCAGTAGGCCGATAACCGTTGTCATCCACACTTCAGGCACGGTAAGTTGTGTTCATATTTAGGTGGGATGATGATGATCGGGTGTGTGCGAAGGTGATGAGAGGGTGGATGTAGAGGTGGAAGAGCGGTTGATGAGTGACCAGATGAGGGGGTAGATAAACGAGTGGATGATTGGGTGGGGTAGATATGTGGAAAGCGGGTAGTTGAGCGGTTGGATGAGTGGGTCAGAAGATGAGCGAGTGGTTGAGGGGGCAGAGTTGGTAAATGGAAAAGCAGATGAGTGGGTAGATAAGATGACCAGGGTGGATGAGTGGGTAGATAAGATGACCAGGGTGGATGAGTCGGTAGATAAGTGGGTATGGAAATGAGCGATTGAATGAGTGAGTGAGTGGTGAGTCTGGGGATGATAAAGAACAGAGTTTCTATAAGCGAATCTGTGCCGGTAGATTAATCAATAAAGCAGAATGACGTCCTTTATGAAAACGTTAAAAATAACTAATTGCACCGTATTATACTTAATTATATCTAATTACTAATTGCTTTACACTACATGGCAGTGTATTATTGTACTTCGTAGCATTACGTTGCATTGCATTTTGCACTGTAGTATATATTGTATTATTATATGCCATCGTCCTATATGGCATTTGAATTCAATTTTATGCATTTAAACAAACAATAAAATCTAGTAATTAAACTTATTAGCCAAATTTATAGTCATTCTAAAGTTTATTATTTTTTGCACTGACGAGTAAAAAATAAAAATAAACTGTTTTTAATTAGATATAAAAAATACTGTCGGGGGGGGGGAGTTTACAAAATACATTTCTGCTTATTTATTACAAAACAATATTTATAAATTATGGGAAAGTGTACAAAATACACTCCTGCTTATTTATTACAAAAAATAAATGGCAAATCTTTCCAACAGCTAATTGATGAGTAATAAAAAAAACAGAACATTAGGTTTAAACTTGAACTGACTGTGTTCATGTCTTTTAAAAAATAATTAAAAAATTTTTTTTTTGAGAAAATGAGAGCTAAAATAGAAGTTTTAAATAAAAATATTGCCAACACGGAATATTTTTTTTTAAATTCTTTTCGGAATCGGTTTTTTAGTTCATGGGGAGTATAAGAGAAATATCGTGGGCGAAAATACAGCATCACTTTTTCGGCACAGGTTACTAAGAAAAATTAAATTATGCACATGAACTCGAATTTGCATATTCAACAGCAAGACTCACGTGGTCGTTTGATTTCGCAGCTTTCGAACGTTTCCGTTTCCGTTTCGTTGTAGTAGCACGTAGACCAAATGCTGATTTTGAAATCTATATAAAAGAATGAATACGATGATTTATGAATAGGATTATGAATAATTAGAATAATACATGAATACGTTAATGTATGAATAGGTTGATGTATGAATATTATAATTTATAATGAATATCATAATGGAATGAATATTGTAATTGAAAAGAATACAATAATGTATGAATAGGTAATAGGTTGATGTTTGATTATTTTAATTTATAATTAGTATAATATAGTATGAATATTATAATTTAAAAAGAATGCAATCAATAATGTGTGAGTAGGTTGATGTTTGAATATTATAATTTAAAATGAATATGATATAGTATGAATATTATAATTTAAAAAGAATACAATAATGTATGAATATGATAATGTATTAATATTATAATTTAAAAAGATAATGCATGAATATGATAATATATTAATACTATAATGATATGATAATGAAACGTTACGAGTGTGTAAGATGAAGTTAAGAATCTACGCGTTTTAATTTATTTATTCCTAATAAAAAGGTGTAAAAAGGAGAGATTTTAATTAATCTCAAATAATTATTTTAATATTTTGTTATTTACGATTTAATATTTTTTTATTCACAATGTATTATTTAATCATTTAAGAATTATTATTTCAATTGTTTATTATATTTAATTTTTTTAAAGTATTTCTTTCATCAACTAGCCGATATAAGAGCACAATTAATTAAACTAATTTGAAGTCAAATAGCGTGTACTGTTTAAAAGTAGAATAAAAAATTTCAGATATGATCGCAGTTCAGTGAAGTTCGCGTGGTTACTTTATTCATGGACTCCTTAATAATAGTAGGATTTATTGAGGAGTCCATGCTTTATTGGAGCAATTTAATAGAAAATCGTTTGTTGAGCGTTTGTAATATCTGGTTTTCAGATGATTTAGAAGAAGGAAAAAAGTAATTTTATAGAACGAAATAAACTCGAGGGACGGTTGAAAGCCGAACGATGATGATAATGATGATGATGATGATGGTAGTGATAATGATGATAATGATGATGATGATGATGGTGGTGGTGATGATGATGATAACGTCGATAATGATGATGTGATGATGATGATGACGATGATGATGATGATGATGATGATGATGATGATGATGATGATGATGACGATTATGATGGTAATGATGATGAGGAGGACGATGACGATGACGCCAACGATGATGATGATGACAACGACGATGACGATTGATGTTTGAACGAACGATTTAATTCTTCTCCTCTTTGAAGTGACGTCACACAAACACATCAACTCTCCCAACCCACTTTGGGATCTCAAAAACACGGCGCACCTTTCGATATCGACAATAAACAAGAAAGAGAGAGAGAGAGAGAGAGAGAGAAAAAAAAAAGAGAGAGAGAGAGGCGGGTTAAAAAGCCGCCATACTATTTTTTCCACATATTCGCCAATGCATATAGGTTCCATCTGTTCCATGCGACTCTCGCGTGTTATTCCGTCGAGCAGCCGGCGCGTAGCGTATTGATCGCAAGCGGCTAGCCCCTCTTCTTCTTCTTCTTCTTCTTTCTTTTTCGTTCTTTTTCTTTCTTTCTTTTTCTTTCTTTTTCTTTCTTTTTCTTTCTTTTTCTTTCTTTTTCTTTCTTTCTTTTTCTTTCTTTTTCTTTCTTTCTTTTTCTTTCTTTTTCTTTCTTTTTCTTTCTTTTTCTTTCTTCTTCTTTCTTTTCTTTCCTTCTTCTTCTTCTTCTTCTTATAAATACACAGACAGACGGCTATTTTTAGAAACTTGATTTTGTCGTTGCAGCAGTTGTAGTTCAGTTGCGATGGTTGTGTGTCGTCGCCGTTGCTGCTTACGACGGAGCTGAGTCGTTGTAGGTCGTACTGTAAACCGGGGGTGGTTGTTGGTGATAATGTTGGCGGGAGAAGAGGATGGGGGGGGGTTGTAGGTTGGTGGGGGGCTGTGAGTGGGGCGTATATGTTGGGTGTGTTGAAATTGTAGGTGTTGGAAGAATGTTAGTTGAGTTGTTGTTGTTGTGTGAGTTGCGGCGATGTTTTACGACCACGATAAGGAACGCTGGTGGATTGATGATAATGATCTTTGCTGGAATGTGGCGGTGATGATGATGATGATGACGACGATGTTGATAATGATGTTGGTGGTGGTGATGATGGTGATGATGGTAATGGTTTTGATGATGGTGATGATTGATGGTGATGACGATGATGATGACGGTGATGATGACTATTATGATGATGATGATGATGATGACGATAATTATAATGATGAAGATGATGATGATGCTGCACTTGAAAATGGTGATAATGATGATAGTATGCAATGTTTATGATAACGACGACGACGATGATGGTGGTGATCACGATAGTGGCTTGTTAAATCATGACTTTATTTTTCAATCACCGATGTTATAGCGATAATCAAGATCATTCACAAACTAATTCACATATAAGGTAAAATGTGCGTGCGTGGAGAGAGAGAGAGAGAGAGAGAGAAAGAGAGAGAGAGAGAGAGAGAGAGAGAGAGAGAGAGAGAGAGAGAGAGAGAGAGAGAGAAAGAAAGAAAGAGAAAATTAATCCTATCATCTCTTGCCAGCCCCAAGGGTTTATAGGGCCAGGCTTTGATCTCGGGTATAAATAAATAAATCCAATAAAATATTTTTTGGGAAGTAACTCCAGGAAACATGCACAGATGAAAGAGAAAGTAAATAAAGAATAGAATGAATGAATGAACCAATAACTAATATTATATTAAATAAATAATAATAATAAGCTAATTTATAAAAATGAATGTTGGTATATTTCTAGCCACGTCAAATTTAAACCGCTGATCTGATGTTATTGAAATTTGGTACTCTTGAGGAGCCTAGTTAGGGGTAGAGGTGTGCGTGAGTGGTTGGATTAAGCCATCGGCTGGGTCAAATTGGGTTGACCCTTGGGCTGGGTCAAATTGGGTTGAGCTCTGGGCTGAGTAAGGTTGAGTCAAAAGTTTCTTCAAACATGAGTTAGTTGGGTTGAAAAAAAAATCAAATTTTTTTTAACCTTGAAAATAAAATTGTAACTGTGGGATGGGTTAGAAAATTTAACTTTTCAGGTGGGTCGGGTCGGGTCGGGTTGGGTTGGGTAGGGTTGAGTAAGTTGAGGGTTGAATTGAGTTGGATCGCCAAAACTGGAACCATGTTCACAATATCCACTTAAAAAAAACTGCCAGGCCTTTTACGGTAAAAAAAATACCCGCTGAAAACTACGGATGTTCCAGGCAACAACAATAATGAATAAAATTATAAAAATCAATTTAAGAAAATGACTGAAAAATCCAACTTTTTCCCGCCATCCAGTTCTCGCTCGAGGCGGAGACGCAGCCGAGCAGGAAAGCGCAGAAAGAAGCGATCTGGCCGCAGTAGCGGAACGGTCGCCAGAGGGTCATTTCCCGCTCGTAGCGCATTTCGTCGTTGCGCTTGGAGTGGTGGTGGTGATGATGATTGTGGTTGACGTGCTGACAGGATCGGAACTTGAAGAATGACCTCATGTCGTCTGATCTTCTTCTTCTTCTTCTTCAGAGACGCCGCTGGTGACAGTTATGGGGTTCTAGAGAGAAAATTAGCTGATTAAAGATAGAGAGAGAGAGAGAGAGAGAGAGAGAGAGAGAGAGAGAGAGAGAGAGAGAGAGAGAGAGAGAGAGAGAGAGAGAGAGAGAGAGAGAGAGATAGAGAAAGAGAGAGAGAGATAGAGAAAGAGAGAGAGAGAGAGAGAAAGAGAGAGAGAGAAAGAGAGAGAGAGAAAGAGAGAGAGAGAGAAGGAAAGAGATGAACAGACCGACAAAATTGACCAAAAATTATTTATAGACTTACCAATCTTGCTTCTTTTTCTTGCACATGCGATGTCGATCGGAGAAGGTGGATGTGGAAGCAGATGGATGGAAGACTGGATGAATGGATAAGATGGATGGATGGCTGGATGAATGGATAAGATAACGAATGGTGAAACAAGCTTTTGAAGAACCTTTAAAGTCTTGATTAATTGATTTATTTATTTATTTATTGATTTGTTTATTATTCATTTATTTATTTATTTACTTTATTTATTTATTTACATATTTATTTATTATTCATTTATTTATTTATTCATTTATTTATTTATTTATTTATTTATTGTTCTAAGGTTATCATAGCCGGGAGTGGGTACTGGGGATAAGCTCCCAGTTGCCTATAAAATACTCCCAACGGCGTGCGTCTCAAACAGCCTCTGATAACCAAGTCCAGCTCCTGGCCTGCTCGTTGGCGGAACTGCTTTTACTAACAGGAGAAGGGGCGAAGGCGAATCTCTGGCGCCTAAAAACCAGAAGCTTCGGACAGATGGGGTTCGTTAGCCCGGGAGGGCGGCCCATCTAGGGGAAGGAAAACCCTGATTTCAAACCAATGGACAGATGGGGTTCATTAACCCGGGAGGGCTGCCCATCTAGGGGAAGGATACCTCGATTTCAAACCTCTGGTTCCTAAGGCTAGCAACCTAATTGCCAGGAATTTATTCTGCTACGAAAACAATTTCTGAAGTACCCATTCCGGGCAACCCATCTGACGTCTCCAGACGACAAAACTCTTTAATGACGGAGTGTGATGAAAGCGGGATAACCCGAAGTCACACTGCTGATGACATCGTCTGGCGACGTAAAGCATCTAAGAAAGGCAAACGGGATTTCAAAATCGGAACCTACAACGTCCGAACCCTCAAGGATAGCGGGGGAATCAGGCACAAAATTCAGAGGATCATCATCGGCTGCGAGGAGTACGGCGTCGACTTTGTTGCTTTACAGGAGCATCGGCTCCAAACAGACTGCGAAGGTATACAGTTTGACACTCCAAAACCTGGCTGGACTCTGGCTTGTTCCGATGCGTCTTCAACTGCTGAATGCCATGGGGTGGCAATGCTCTACAGCCAAAGAGTTGCTGCCATGGTCACTTCGTTGGAGAAAATATCTGATCGTATTATGGTGATGCATCTTGGCGGTAACCCAAGGTTAAGTATCATCTCAGCGTATGCTCCCACGGAGTCGGACAAAAATGAGGGATTGAAGGACAAATTCTACGATGACTTAGAAAAACTAATCATTTCAATCCCACCCCACACTGTTGTACTGGCTGCTGGTGACTTTAACGCTCGCATTGGAAACTCTAGTCATCCAGTGCATCCACGGATCGTCGGAGGATATTGCTACCACGAGCTCACAAACAATAATGGCCAGAGATTGATCGATCTATGCGAATCAACTGGAATGAGGCCGGCCCACGGCCGTTTTCAACACCAGCGCAGGCATCTATACACCTACACTGACCCCAGAGCTGAGAAATACCAGCTTGACCACATACTTATAAGAGCTAAGTGGTATTCCTCTTTGTCTGACTGTCGTGCCTTCAACTCAATAGACGTTGGTTCGGATCATCGCTTTGTGTCGGCCAAGATCAGAGTAAGGCTAAGAGTGACCAAAAGTAGCAAACTCAGGAGAGACGTCTTCAATACCTGCAGATTGGATGATGCATTGGTGCAACGGTCTTTTGACCTGGAGTTGAGGAATCGCTTCGAGGTTCTCTTCGACGACCTGCGGATCTCCAATCATCTGGAGGAGATCGACAAAAGAGCGGAGTGCTTGGACAAAGCTCTGGTGGAGACCTGTGAAAAGGTTCTCGGCAAACGGAGGACAAAAAGACGGTCACACTGGGTTGGAGAGCAGACGATTCACCTCCAGCGGAAACAGGACAGGGCAAAAGAAAGGTACATGAGGACTTCAACAGTGGAGGATAAGAGGATTTGGAAAGGCCTCCGGGAGCAAGTTAACGAGTCTCTCATTATGGACGAAAGGACCTACCTTGAGGCACAGCTCAGTGATCTAGAGGCAGCTGCCTCGAGAAATCAACATGATGAGGTTTGGAAAATAATAGACAGAATCGGCGGCGGTGATAAAAAACATCCTGTAAAGGTGCGCAAACTCGATGGGAATCCACCTGCGTCCAAGGAGGATGGCTTGAATGAGTGGAGAAATTACTTCAACAATCTTCTCAACAACAAAAGCAGGTTTACAAGCCCGGCCTATCATCCTGTCCCATCGAATGACAACAACGAGATATCAACATCCAACTTCAGCTCAAGAGAAGTGAACGAGGCCATAAAGCACCTCAAGTCAAA
>OZ022242.1:573801-586301 GCA_963978895.1 Erpobdella octoculata
CGCTCCCACTGCCACGGTGAGTCTGTTTCATTATCATAATATATTCACTACAAGGTCGTTGTCTCATTCATTATCATATTCACAACAAGGGAGTTGTCTTCTTTGTGCTATAGGGGGTGCTGTGTTTTTTAGCTTAATTAATAGCAGTTATTACCTGCAAATTATAAACAAATAATTATTCAACCGATGCGATTTCTTATTGCCGCAGCATCGCGAAGTGGATTGTATTTGAAAGTTACAACATCGTCGTTTTTCAATTCGCAGGTCGGAATCTGGATTGATGCCGGGAGTCGGTTCGAGACGGCCAAAAACAACGGAACAGCTCATTTCCTGGAACACATGGCTTTCAAGGTTCGGTGTGATTGATCGATCGATTGATTGGACAAATACAGTAAAAGTCTTCTAAAAGGGCATCCTCGAGAGCGGACGCTTAGAGCAACAGAGTCTCTTGTTCGGTGTACATTTTTTCTTAAAAATCCGTGTCTGGCTTGTAGTAGCTCGTTCTGAGCGACGGACAGATGCGAGAAGCGAACATGCTTTTGCTCTTTCCCGAGGGTGTCCGCTCTTCAGGACTTTTACTCTACTTGATTGATTGATTGAGAGAATAACTTTTATA
Source organism: Erpobdella octoculata (assembly GCA_963978895.1). Taxonomy (NCBI): domain Eukaryota; kingdom Metazoa; phylum Annelida; class Clitellata; order Hirudinida; family Erpobdellidae; genus Erpobdella; species Erpobdella octoculata. Next base: position 574,418 of record OZ022242.1, read on the forward strand.
ACAACCCGAGCTGGCGATTCAATTACAGGGCACCAAAAACAGGTCGCAGTACGAGCTTGAACTCGAGGTCGAAAACATGGGGGCACACCTCAACGCTTATACGTCCAGAGAGCAGACAGTCTACTATGCCAAGTGTCTTGCAAAGGACGTTGAAAGAGGTTGGTTGGAGTGGAGTAACAGTTTCTCGACTGGAATGTTATGGGGTTCCGCACATTCCGATTTCGGAGACACATGGGGGTGGCAGGTAACACTATGTGATCCCATATGCACGAGCAGTTCCCGGTGCTGCTGGGGTATTATCAATGCGAAGTAGTGCCCTAATGTTATACATTTACATTTTTGTAAATGATGAAATGATGAAACGAGAGTTAAACAGCTGAGTGGTAATGCATACCGCTCATGACCTATATGCCATACATAGGTTTGGTTATAGGCGCAATTATACGTGTCTACTGTCTACAGGTAACGGCTGGTGAAATGGGCAGCAGCAAAGTCGCCTGGGAGAATGACGATCAGGTAGACCTGTATTTATGGAACTGCACTAGCTGTTCTTAGTGCCAGTGCTGTCACCTATAAAGTAGTGTCCTGATATGGGGTTTTTTCCTTGTTTCTTATGGTGCTGAGTGTTGGGTTTGTATCGGGATCGGGGGAGGGGGGGGGGTTTGTTAGAGAAAGGGCAAAAGTATTTGAAAAAGATTGGCTTTGATTTTTTTAAATCAATAATTCTTTCAAATTGTTAATTTTTTTTCATCAGTTAAATCTTTGCGCTTTTTTTCCCATCAGCCGTTGAGATTCTGGCTGACATCAACCAGAACAGCTTGCTCACCGAAGAGGATATAAATAAAGAAAGAGGAGTAATTCTGAGAGAAATGGAGGTGATTATGATGATGATGATGGTGATGATGATGATGATGATGATAGTATTATTATTACTAGTAGTAGTTGATGGTAGGGCTGTTTGATGATGATAATGACTACTCTGTTTTGATGATGTTTATGATTTTAATAGGGTTTTTAATGGTGATGATGTGAATAATAGTGGCTAGATATGCAACAATTTAGTTGAATCAAGTATCACAATAGTTATATAATATCGTCGACAATTATTTCAATCATCTGGGTTATGATGATGCTTAAAATATTAAAAATAATTTTAAAAATCATTAATTTAATTATGCGCGATTCCATCCAATAGGAGGTGGAGACCAATCTGCAGGAGGTCATGTTCGACCATTTGCACGCAGTGGCTTTCAAGGACACGCCCCTCGGTCGTACCATCCTCGGACCGACCGAAAACATCAAGTGAGTTTTTTTTTCACCCGGAGTTTGTGCGGAATCTTATTTTTCTTTCCGTTTTACGTCCATTCTCCCGTGCTGGCACGGGTTGGACGTTTCCTTTCCAATTTGGTGCCGTATGCCTCATTGAAAGTTTTGGAGCTAATTTTATGCCGGATGCACTTCCTGTCGCAACCACCTGTTGTCTGGGCAGTGGCTCTAGGCTGCGGAATGGGTGTGAAATTTATATCTTGTTCTGGTTTAAGTGATGTTTATTATTGTATGTACCTTTCTATAAAAAAAATTTCCTAAGTGTGTTCTCATGATATTATTGCTTATAATCTGTTTTTACGATATTAGATCGTAATATACGGGTTCTGTGAAAATGATTTTTGTTTATTGGATAACAAATCACTTAACTCCTGTATTTGAAACTTATCTATTTAACAACTTATGTAGCTCTGATTTGTTTACACGAATTTCCATTTCTGCTGCAGGACTATCAATAGACAGGATCTTTTAGAGTTCATATCCACTCACTACAAGGGATCAAGGATGGTTCTTGCAGGAGCTGGAGGTTATTATTATTATTTTATTAATTATTTATTTATTTATTTATTGTTTTATTTAATTAATTATTAATTAATTAATTATTATTTTATTTTATTAATTAGTTATTTGTTTATTGTTTTATTTTATGAATTAACTATTTATTTATAGCTTTGTTTTATTAATTAATTAATTAATAATTTTTGTTTTAATCAATTAATTAATGTTTTCTATTACTTAATTAATTAAATATTTATTTATTGCCTTATTTTATTGATTAGTTAATTATTATTTAAATTATATTCAAAATTACATCTGGACATTTTCGATAATAGGGATGTGTATGGTTTAGAGGAGGAGCAAGTGTATATAAGTTTTTTTGGCAGTAAAATTTTAACATTATTTGGACTATTTCAACATGTTCCCCTAAGGTTTTGCTGAAATGGACCCCTGAAATTGTGCGTGAAGTCTGGTTCTGGGCCTTAATAAATGAGCTGTTGTGGTTCTACCTGTGCTTTTATCATAGCAATTTGTTTTTTTTATGAAATCTAAGATGATCGCTGAAACTCTCTGACCGTTCAGAATGGAGATTCAATGATGTTTTTTCAATGTTGCGTTTTTTTTCTTTCTCAAACAGGCATCGAACACGAAACTCTCGTTTCCCTCGCCGAAAAGTACTTTGGCGGCCTCAGTCCGTCGGTCGAAGGAGAGCTGGTCGCTGAACCGTGCAAGTTCAGTGGACGAGAGGTTGGTGGAGTTTTTTCTAATTGGGTTGTTTCTTCGTTCGGTGTGCAGTTTTATCGTGTACTATATTTTAATGTATGCATCTTAAAGTCCCATTAGAGCCAGTAACAGAATTCGCACTCTTCCGTAGTCATCAATTTTTGACTGGCGTTGCTGATTATTAGTCATCGTCTCAACTGCAGAGATCTTGTCGTCATGTTATATATATATTTTTACTATTCTACAGATTCGTATTAGCGATAACAACATGCCCTTAGCCCACGTGGGGCTGGCTGTAGAAAGTGCCGGATGGTCCGACGCTGATAATATCACCCTCATGGTCGCGAACACCATCATCGGTTCCTTTGACCGCTCCATAAGTCCTAACATGGCCTCCAAATTCGGTACGCTCTGTTTGAAGGACAACTTGTGCCACAGTTTCCAGTCCTTCAACACGCTCTACACCGATACCGGTCTCTGGGGCATGTATTACATCGTTGAGCCCGACCAAATTGCCAAAATGACGGAACAGGTTCAACACGAATGGTGAGCTTCTGAGGTTTTGGTTGCCGGGTTAGGGTAGGGATATGAAGGGGTAGGGATAAGTAGGGGAAGGGGTAGGACTGTTTGTAGTAAGTAAAAATCTTTTTAAAGATTTTTTAAAAATGGAAAATTAGAGCGTATCAGAAAACCGATGATCATCAGATCTCTTACAAATGTTTCCCTTTTTATTCTTTTGCACCTTCCACGTTTTAAATTTGTACTCGCTAGAGCTCTTCACGGGCCAAACCCGGGTTTCATTTTTGGTCAACTAAACGGACCAGGCCTGGAGTTTTGGGTCTGCAAAAGAGCCCGGGCCGTGTTGCCGACGGGTAAAGCCGGGCCCCAAAAATACCAACCCGCGCGACAGTCGAGTACCCATCCAATGACTATTGAATTTTACTCGCTCGATCAGGTTGAGGTTGTGTACCGAAGTGACAAAAGAAGAGGTGGTCAGGGCTCGTAACCACTTGCTCACGAACATGCTGTTGATGCTAGACGGGTCGACCCCCATCTGCGAAGACATAGGCAGGTCGGTGTCGGAGTTCAAAGTTCATTTTTAATAAATTAATTAATTTTGATGTTTATTTATAGATATAGATTTAGTCACTGCTTTTTTAATATATTTTAAATATTAACGGCTCCAAAGATGGCAGCTGGTGCCGAAACGGATCCGCTGGCCTATGTTTAACGGAGGTTTTGTTTCAAAGTAAACCGTTTCTAAACGGGTTTAGGTTGTTAGAAAAATTATAGATTATTTATAAGCATTTTAATTTTTCTTTATACATTACTTGTCCGCATAATCAACCTTGTCATTCTTTCTTTTTTCCGTATCGGCAACAGACAGATGCTGTGCTACAGGAGGCGTCTGCCCATTCCGGAGCTGAAAGCCAGAATTGAAGCAGTCGATGTCAACCTTCTAAAGGATGTCTGCACACGATTCATATGGGACAAAAATCCAGCCTTGGCGGCAATCGGTAGGGGATTTGTTTGTGTAGAGCTGTTGTTAACGTTGTATGGTTTACAGCCCCTCTACATTGTGTGATTTACAGCCCCTTTACATTGTGTAGCTTACAGCCCCTCTACATTGTGTAGCTTACAGCTCCTTTAACGTTGTGGGGTTTACATACCCTTTACATTACGTGTGGAACTGTCGTCTTCACATTGAGTGGAACTGCAGCTTTCGGTGTCGTTTTGTAGGCGTGTAGCGGTGTATTTTCACATTTCAGCCCACGTGTTGTATGTATGTAATTGGTCATGTATGTAATTGGTCTGGTTGTCTATGTGCGTGTGTGCGATACTGTACAACAAGAAAACGAGTTTCTCTTTTTGGACATCATTATGTTAATTTATTTGCACATTATGTTAATTTATTACAGGACCGATCGACAATCTGCCGGGATACGACATTCTCTCCGGTCAGATGTTCTTCTCGATGTGGAACCCTAAAAACAAAAACAAAAACAAAAGCAGACGTTGAGGAGCGAGAGAACGGAACAGAAAACGAAAAGAAGGCTCAGCTGTTGGATCCGCTATTGCATGAATGAACAATAGATAAATGACAGCAACATATAGTATATATATATATATATATATACTACGCTCGAAATAAATATATATATATATATATATATATATATATATATATATATATAATGTTTCGGATTTTATTTTCTGTCTTATTAAGCATGTCTCTATGTTGCTATTTTTAGGTTTTTAAATTTGATTTTTATTAAAGAAACAGTTTACTCTTTTTATATGTATGCATGTTTATTTTTTGAATATGGTTCAGATTTAGTAATTTTTGTTGTTACCGTTCAAACAATCTGAAAAAAGGATTTGCTTCATCGAAAAGCATTTAAATAAAAAACTATTCAAATCACTATTTATAATATAACATATATAGATTAATATAGTATAATTAATATAATATAATTAATTTTAATATAACAAATATAATATGATATATAGCAATCATTCAGAATGTATCGATTTGGCATCTTTAATCAATGTTATGAAGGGTGAAGTTAACGGATAGTAAGGGGGAAACGGACACCTCTGTTTGCTATGTTAATGATTTCTTATTAATTTTATTTAGATAAAAATAAAGAAAATTCCTCTTTGAGATGGTGGCGGATAGTTATGATGATGATGATGGTGGTGGATGATGATGATGAGAATAGTAGACGGTGTGTTGTCGTCGCCATCATTGATTTATTCTCAGATGCACTTCCATATGAATATACTGTGAACGAGAAATGATAGAAAATTCATTTCTAGTATATACGTCGACGAATTTAGCAATCACAATTAATAAAAATCTAATAATAATAAAAATAATAATAGTCCAATAAACATTATTTATTTTAAAAGATTCATAATAAACTATAATGCCATTGGCTCACCTTTACTAACTTAGGTACAAGTAATACTTTTTAAAAAGCAAACAGCTGTTCGTGTGAACAGCTGTGCGTGAACAAAGCTCTCACCTGGAGTCGTCACCACCTATGGAGACCACGTGGCTGTCGTCGAAGGTGAATATTACGTTGGTCACGTGAGCTGAATGGCCGATGTATGAAGTTGGAATCTGTATTGGGGAAGTTGTTTTAGAACATCTGCTGATTGGAATGATGAGATGAAAATATATATACTTAACAGGGACGTTATTCGGGGGAAGGGGAGCGGGAGGCATTGCCACCCCCTGATTTTGAGTGGGCCTCCCTGACGTAGTTTTGTGCCCCCAAAAGGTAGAAGTGGATTTTCCCAAATTTCCCCTCAGAAGTGTGAAGTGAAAGAATTTGAGGTTTTGTTGGTTCCGCTATAAAAAAACCGTTTCTCATAGTTCCAAATTTGAAATAAACATCGTCAAGCAGAAACAAATTTGTTAATTGAACTTTAATCGGAGCATGGAACAACAATGGAAACTGCACAAAACGGAAATTATATATGTACTTTTTTTTATTAGATCATATACTAATATTTGAACTATCATCATTAAAACGCCTATAAACTATCATCATCAAAACTCCTATAAACTATCATCATCAAAACTCCTATTAACTATTATCATCAAAACTATGAACTATCATCATCAAAACTCCTATAAATTATTATCATCAAAACTATGAACTATCATCATCAAAACTCCTATAAACTGTCATCATCAAAACTCTTATAAACTATCATCATCAAAACTTCTATAAACTCTCATCATCAAAACTCTTATAAACTATCATCATCAAAACTTCTATTAACTATCATCATCAAAACTCCCATAAACTATCATCATCAAAACTATGAACTATCATCATCAAAACTCCTATGAACTATCATCATCATCATCGTCGTAGTGCTCACATTTTCGGGGGACACTGGAAATTCGTGGAGCTTCACCTGTCCGTAATCATCCCCGGTGACCACTCGAGTCTCGCTCTTTGACCGACATGCGCAGTTGATGAAATTCTTGGGGGTGTCACCCTTTGGCCACGCACCTTGCATTTCTGGACCACTTATGCTTTGGGGGTGAAATAGAAAAAAAACGGTAATGTAGTTTCTTAGCTGAAGATGGGTAGATGGATGAACGGATTGACGGACGGACGGACGGACGGATGGATGGATGGATGGATGGATGGATGGATGGATTGATGGATGAATAGATTAATGGACGGATGAAATATTGAAAAGACAAACGAATGGACACACCAAAACCATCAGAATTTCAAACCTCGTCCACGACTGGAATTCAATTCTTTCCATTAAACTCGACGTTGCTGACAGTTCAGCAGCGGATCTTGTTTCGAAAATTCTGTTCGTGCATTTATCAGTTCCTACCTGTAAAAAGTCAAGATGGTGCAAAATATATTTATACGTATATATTTTTACATCAGAGCCCCACACGGGCCGAATTTTTTGCGGCCCAGCCCAGCGGGAGCTTGGTCCGCCCTGGCCCGTTTCGTAGGCACAAAATTCCAGGCCCGGTCCAAGCTGATTCAGACCGTGTCTTACATGAAAATTAATAACAACCCCTAATAAATTTCATGCGATGAATATTTACACGTTTATCAATTAGCAAAAAAACCTGCTGCTTCACGAAATGGAGTTTGAATAAATTAATAAATTAAAATATCGGACAAATAAATATTTAATAACCCTTATGTAGCGCCCATCTTTTGAAAAATCGACCGAAATGGCGATTGAATCTACGAGGTTGATTGTAATCAATTTTTTCACTTCTATGCTCGCAGGTTCTTTGTTTTTCGAATTATCGCTCAGCGTTGTGTCGTAAACGTCCAAGCATTTTTCCTGAGTTGCCACTACGAGGTACTGATCTTGAGGGCTGAATCTGTCATAAAAAAAAGAATATTGCAAAAACGGTGAGGATAATGACGATGGTGGTGACAGTAGCAATAAAAAAACTCTGGTATGTAAATAACTAAATAACTAATCAATTTAAATATCCAACGTGTTTTTGAGTTGGAATTCCAACCTGACAATCGTTACCGACGATCCTCGATCTCTTCGCTTGGCAAGGCACTTGAAATCTTTGACGGATAAAATCAGAAACGAGCCGTTGTTCAGTCCGCATGCAAGATGCAGACCAGATGAACTGTAATTGATCGTTCTACTCGGTCCTGTGTAGTGACTGGCCTGTAGGGCCTGAAATGATCGAATAAATAGGGCATAAGCCTTTTTAAAATAAGATTATATATATAACAGGATCTATAAATGGGATGGTAAGGAACGAATGAATGAATTATAGTTAGATTGAAAATAGATGACCAAAAAGAGAGCGGTATTGTTTATTTCAATTTATTTCTAAGCTACAATGGAAACTTAAAAGAAAACAGAAGAAGTATCCCGTAATGGTCTGGGCAAGAAAAGAAGAGATGATATGATGCGAATGCTCTTCTAATTAATTGTTTATTAATGTTATGAAAATGAATGCGCATTTGCTTGTGAGAATGACTAATAGGAGTACAAGAGGATATTGCTTAAAATTATTGAAGAGGTAGTTTAGAAAAGACATTAGAAAGTTTCTCGTTTTGTTTTGGTGTTGCTGACGAGTATATTGAGTTGAGCTCAAAAAAAAAAGGGGCCATTTACTAACTGCATCCCACCGGGAGATGCTAACGCACAAAAAAACATTTAAGCGTTTGCTGCCGTTGAAACAGAGGTGTCTCAAATGATATAAACTGAATCTGTCTATTTTGAAGGTTTTGAAATAAGTTTAATTTAACTGATTTAAAAACAAAATAAACCGGCGTTTGATTTATTCAGAACACAGTCCAATTTTTATATTTTTTTTGATCACTGATTTGTTTTGCTTAAGAGTTAACTGTGACGTGTTGATCTAGATCTAGTGGTTTGATTCCTGAAACAGGCACGTAATTTCACTAATTTCCTTGAGCAAGAAACTAACTCGCATGTCAACTCAGCGCTTCATCCTTTGGTGGTCGATAAATGAGTACCAAATTTGGTTTAGGGTTAAAGTCCTTCGTGCACTTGTGGAGCTAGCGAGTAGTATGCGGGGCTGCCAGCGGCGCCGTAAAACACCGCATACGCCGTTAGTCTTATCTGCAAGTTGCAAACATTGTAAAGCGCCCTTAAAGCGGCTTCTGCTGCACCCTGCGCTATATAAATTCTCGTCTTAATAAATAATAATAATAAATATATAAAAAATACATACAAAATTTGTTTTATTTAATACATGTTTAACAAGAACTTGAATAACTTCTAGCTAAAATTATTTTATTCATTTTTTATTACTCCATTACTCCTAATCATTATCATCATCATCATACCCCAGACTCAGCCTCCCAAATCTTCAGGTACCCATCGTCACTGGAGGTCGCAAAACATCCTTTCTTCGGATCTCCGGCCAATCCCCACAGTTCGCCATCTCCATGGTAACTGGCAACCTGCCTGATTTCTCCTGACTTTTCGCTGATCTCGATCAACCTAGAGTCTTTGGTTCCGGCTATAATTTTGCCCTGAATAAAAAAAATGATGACGTGAGCGAGCCGTTTGAAGCTATTTCAGCTATTTCACGAGTCGAAACAAGCCGTCGGCGAATGGCAACGCCGTTTTTTTCAACGCATACGCTCTGACCGACTAATTAGCCACACACTCTCCACTCTTCTATTGAGGAATGTAAAAAAACCCGGGAAACCCAGCTAATATGGTAGATAAGTATAGTAATGCAAAAGTTTGTTTGTGTGTGCTCACATTAAAAATGATTATATTACATAAGAATGGTAATGCAAATGTTTTTGTGTGCTCGCATTAAAAAAATGATTATACGATCAACTTTTTGTTGTTACGTTTAAACGATATAATATAAAAATACGCATATGATGTAATAAATATAAAAATACTAATAAATATTCATAACTTTCAATCTACCCCCGTCTATATACGCACCGAATGAGAACCACGCCAACGTCAAAATTATTATCTAAAAATACTAAAAATTGAAAAATCAAACGTCACAGACCCTGACTCTTGAAACCGATTTGACGACGGCGACCTTGTTGTCGGTTCCGTTTGGAATTTTATACGACTTTGACCTTTTCAACTCTTGATCCCAGAGTTTGACTTGCCCGTCACTGGAGACAGAAAATATCAACATCTCTACATATTTATTCATATCGGTATCATCGTCATCGTCACCACCACCACCATCATCATCACCAGCATCATCGCCATCACCATCACCATCATCTTCATCATCATCATCATCATCATCATCATCATCATCATCATCATCATTGTTATTAGATATAGTGGAAATTCCCCAAGAAACCTATGTTTATCTTTTGCTCCTGTCACTACTAGGCCGTCGGTCAAGGTCGTGAACATGGTGAAAATCGGACCGTCGTGGGCTGAAGTGATGGTGCGTGCCAGGGTGCCCTCCTTCCAAACGTATATGTCGCCGGTTATACTCCCCGTGTAGGTCACACCGTTCTGATTGGTTGAAAAAAAAATTGAATAATAATTAATTAGGTGAAAGTCAATAAATAGATCTCACATAACAGCAGATCGGTAATAGGGGCTCAATATATATATATATATATATATATATATATATATATATATATATATATATATACATATCACAGAACACTCAAACATACTTACCGTCTAAATTGTCTCAGACGGATACAGACGTTGATCAATCAAACAAACAAGATTGGCAATAAATAGGACAACAGAAAGCTGCTTACTGTCCCGAACGCGATAGAGAGAAAAGTCAGTTTTTTTCTGGCGCCAGTAGCGGCTCCACTGGAAGACATGCTGGCTTTCTTGCCGATGATGGCACTGCCCGCCAGAGACCAGAATTTCAAGTGGCAGACTCCCACTGTAACGAAAGAACTGTCCGAGTCCGGACGATACTCGGCCTGGAATATCCGGCGATCGCTTCCAACTGTTGAAGCTAACTGAGTACCTGGATTAATAGAAATGATTACCTGGATTAATATAAATGAGTACCTGGATTAATGAAAATGAGTACCTGGATTAATATAAATGAGTACCTGGATCATTTATATTTATATTAATAAAGATTAATCCAGGTACTCAGTTATATACCTGGATTTATATAACTGAGTACCTGGATCATTTATATTTATATTAATAAAGATTAATCCAGGTACTCAGTTATATACCTGGATTTATATAACTGAGTACCTGGATTAACATAACTGAGTACCTGGATTAATATAACTGAGTACCTGGATTAACATGAATGACTACCTGGATTAATATGAATGAGTACCTGGATTAATGTATATGAGTACCTGGATTAATATAACTGAGTACCTGGATTAATATAAATGGGTACCTGTATTAATATATATGAGTACCTGGATTAACATGAATGACTACCTGGATTAATATGAATGAGTACCTGGATTAATGTATATGAGTACCTGGATTAATATAACTGAGTACCTGGATTAATATAAATGGGTACCTGTATTAATATATATGAGTACCTGGATTAACATGAATGACTACCTGGATTAATATGAATGAGTACCTGGATTAATATATATGAGTACCTGGATTAATATAAATGAGTAGCTAGATTAACATAAATAGTCTGGATTTATATGTATATATATATATATATATATATATATATATATATATATATATATATATATATATATATATAGGTCAATCGATGGACGAATGAAAACAGATGCAAGTAGGTCATCCTGACAACTCACCTTCTAGCCAATCGTAGACAACGATCGTGTTCCGCTCGTCAATGCCAACGGCCAGCAGGAGTTTACCGCTGCACGCAAAACTAAGAGATCCCACCCCTTTGACCAGGGCACCACTGAGAATGGAAGAAACTGACATGGTTTTGGAATCCCACACGTGAATGGTTGGCCTCTGACCTATTTCTCCGGTGGCGACCACTCCCTTGAAGCGCGGGCTCCTATTGGTTGCCAGGCTGATGATATCGTCTCTGTGACCCAAGTAAAATCTTTGCATTCCTGCTTCGGAAAAAATTAAAAATTATTTCAGAATTACTATTATTAGCATCACCACCGCCATAATCATCATCATCACCATCATCCTCATTGCCTCACAGCTGCCGTGGCTACTACTAGCAACGTACCCCCGCGTAAGTCGCAGACGACACCGGCACCTGCCGTATGGTAAACGATCTCTGAAGCTTCGTCCAAGTACTGAACGTTGTTTCTTCCGTCAGTTCCTCTGTAGCCCAATACTGATGTCAGTTTTAAGCCCTGCAAACGGCGATGATGATGGTGGTGATGATGATGAT
>OZ022242.1:591301-643801 GCA_963978895.1 Erpobdella octoculata
ATTCAACGTGTGTTTACATTTTACCGCGTGCTTAAAATTCACCGCGTGTTTACAATACACAGTGTAAACGTGTCAAGTGTACCGTGCGTGCTGTAATCAGATCTACCTGTAATCTGCAAATGTAACTTGAAAACAGAACTAGAGATGTATAAAATATATATAGATATAACATGATCACAGCCACCACTGGCATTATCGTCATCATCGTCATCATTACCACCACCACCATCATAATCACCATCATAATCATTATCATCATCACCATTACCATTATCATTACCGTGGCCATCACCATCAATATCATCATCACCATCATAGACACAGGCGATGCTACAATCTCCAGAATGTCAAGGTCAATGAAATTTATAAATTCCAAGCAGAATCAGAACTGGCAGACCACCAACCTGCTTGGTTCCAAAACTTGATGTGTTTATTTCCAACGCTGACCAGCCGATCCGCCTCGTGTGGACTCCACTTGATCATGTATATCTTATCCTTATGACCCCTGGAATCGTTATCAGGACTATTTTCATAAACACAGCTTTTATCAAATCAAATCAAATCAAATTTATTTAACGCCAATGTCGCAAACGAATCGGATATAAAAAGTTAAGAAGAGTTCATCTTTTTTTGTCATATTCGAATCAAAGTGAGCGGCGTTGAACTTTTGTATTATTTTTTTAAATTTATTATCTCTTGCTTATTTAACATCAAGTGCATCTTTGAATTTTTCATGTTTTAGACTCCTAATGTTATTTAATATTATTAAATTCATCAACTTGTTAAAACTTTGTGTCCGTCTTGCAATTTACTCAAAAAATCGAGGCGAAGGTCGGGTTTTAATTTTTGAAATTTTCGGGTTCTGGTTTTGATTTTGTAATAGTTCGGGTTTCAAATTTTTAATAGTTCGGGTTTAAATTTTTCAATATTTTGGGTTCGGGTTTTTATTTTTCACATTTTTGGGTTCGGGTATCAAAAAAATACCGGGTAGTACCGAACTTCGGGTTCGGGTCGGGTTACCGTGACATCCCTAATACATACATACGTTTTGCACAAATCGCTTATAAAAGTTATAAATTATACACATATAATAATAGTTAGAAAATAAACTTTTAATAAATCAATATACGTTTTTAATTTTCTTATTCAAAAGTACAAAATGAGTTATATACATGAGAGCGCTCTCATTTCCACTTCTCCGTTCGTCTTCTGAATGTACCGTTCAGCAATGCTTTAAAAGAAACATATTTAACTTTTAACCGCCCGTTAACAAGAAGTGTCCTGCGTTATGCGAGCATAATGCCATTACTTACATGTTTAAAAATTTATTTATTTATTTTTAATCTTCATTACAACAGTCTTTGAAAAAAAATATTTTCAAATAAAAAACAATTAGAGTTGAAATGTTTTTCATTGTTGTTTTGTCAATAATAAATGAGAGTTTAAAACAGACTTGATCATTCAATTAATAATTTAGCAAATAATTTCATCGATACCTCAATTAGAAAGCTCAATAATTTCATTTTAAACATTTTCATCTTGCATAGAGAACAATGGCTAATATGTCATCATCGTCATCGTCATAATCATCATCATCATCATCATCATCATCATCATCACCATCATCATCGCCATCGTCATCATCGTCTTCGTCATCATCATCATCATCATCATCATCATCATCACCATCATCATCGTCATCATCATCACCATCACCATCACCATCATCATCATCATCATCATCACTTTTACAATACTGATGAAAAAAACACAACCACGTTTATGAAACCCCCATAATTTGAATTGTAGTAACGTTATCCAATGACAGCGAACCTCGTAGAAGCCAGTTTCTCTCCTTTTCTCCAATTCCAGATAACTATACAGTGGTCATCATCCAATCCAACGCTGGCTAACGTTTTACCGTCACCTATCAAAATTAAGAAAAGTAGGTTATCAAGTTTGAACGCTCCAATGGGAGAAGTGTTTTGTTTACTTGAACTTATGACCTAATTAGACCAGTTTGACCTTGAACTTACTCGAAAAGTCGAGGGCGCAGACTCCTCTGTTGTGTTGGTCTTTCAGTATTGACAGGGTCTTCATCGTTTCCGCGTCCCAAACGTGGATTGTTGGGTTTTTCCCTACCTGGTTTTAGAATGTGAAAACGAAAGTATGGAGAAACTAAAAAAAATGAAAAATTACTTTCATCATAATAAATAATAAATAATAAATAATAAATAATAAATAATATATTACAAATAATCATAAATATCATATTCATTCCACACATCTACCTGTCCTGTCGCGACTAAGTTCTTGATAGGGTGGATGGCAAGCGAGATGATATCATCATCGTGTCCAAGGTAGAACGATTGGACATTTTTCTCCTTCTCCAGGACCACTCCAACAGCTGCCGTATGATAGACCACCTGACCACTGTTACTAGACTGCAGGTAGAAAAGGTTGCATCGGCAGTCAAAGCCCCTGTAACTGGAGAGGGAGAAATCGAAAGGTTAACGATGTCACACTATTCGACCGGTACTATTTCTATATTATTTTCAAGTATCCTTGCGCCTTTGGGTGGATTTGATGACAACCCTGTCTTAGTGATAAATGGATAGTTGAGTAAGTCCTTCACTAGTTCCTCCGCCACAAATATGTCGCCAAATTCATAGTTTGTCACCCGGAGCTTCATTTGGGGGGGTAGGCTCAGTTTTTTTATTTTAAAAATAGTGATTTTTTTTTAATTTTGAAAAAGTACTTACGGTTACCCCCTACCCGCCAGCCCGGCCATCAGCTTTTTTTGAAGACAAAGTTTAGCATTAAAAGTATGAAGTTTTTGAATGTGTAAGTTTTTTTATAATCATTCAAAACGCCTGATCTAATAAATTGTTAAATACGCGCGGACCTTATTGTAAAATAAATGTTGGGCTTAGGCGAGATAATGAATTTTGGGATTGGGCGAGATAATGAATTTTGCGTTTGGGCGAAATAATGAATTTTTGGTTTCGGTGAGATAAAAAATTTTGGGCCTATGCGAGATAATGAATTACGGCTTAAATCATGAAATTAAATAACAATTTAAAAAAAATTAATCAATTAAAGTAATAGTTTATAATTCTTTTCCTGTCGCTACTCATAATTTGACCCTGTTTCGTTTTCCCTCCTCCTTTATCCAGGCTTGGAAAAATAGGGCATCCAATGAATTTAAGTTTAGAATTACCCATGTGCATAGGCCAATCGCAAGCTAGCTTCGGGCGGCCCTTTCTTCTCATTCGTCGAAGCAGCGTCCACGGACGCTAACGAATCAGGAGGAGCAGGATTCTTGCCCTTGGACGATTTGAAATCTTTTTTGCTCTTTTTTTGAAACTCAGAGACTTCCTGTTTCGACAGGACGCGCTCGTAGTTCCTTTCGTTCTCCTTTTCCACGTCAGAATCGATTCCAACTGAAGACGACGAGTCGGAAAAGTCCCTGTCATCGTCCGACGTACCTGTATTGAAAAGATAAAACCAGGTGAACAACCGTATCTACGAGCAGGTAAAACACCTCCTCGATGACAGCAGGTAAAATACCGTAACCCATGAACAAGTAAAAAAAATGAGTACTAATAACTTCGATTACCGCTACTTCAACTGCTGTCACCATAGCAACAAAGCTGCATTGATTAATTAACAGTCGTTTTTTTTTCTGTATTCTAAAAACAAAACGAAAGAGTTAACTCTAACCGCTTTATTATTTTATAATTTCAAAAAAATCCAGCTATTTTGTCATTTTAACCAGCTTCAGCCCAAAAATTACCATCATTCCAGCTTGCAGCTTGAACTTTTTGCCCGGAACCAGCAGTATCAGCCCTGCCTCCAGTACTAGCGGCAGATCTGGCACTCGTGGGTGCCTTTTTCTGGGTGCCCTCGGCCGGAATGAAGCTCCACTTGAATATGGAGTGGTCGGCACCACCGATGGACAGCACCGATGATTTGTCGGTTGTAAACCTGCAGTTGGTCACGTGGGCAGAGTGGCCGTTGTATTTCTTGTGTTTGGCACCTGACAGAAGTTAGTTAGTGAGGAGTTGATATAAAAGGATGTAAAAGTAATATTAGAGATTTTTCTGATTATATCAATACATGACACACACACACACATACAGACACTCACTCAGTCGCACTCCCAAACTCACTCAGTCACACATACACACACACACACCAGGACCACACACTCACACTCATAGGGTCCTAGGTCTTATATTAAAGCTTACCTTTTTTAAAACTTGGAAATGTAAACAACTTCACCAATCCAAAGTCATCGGCCGTAACTATGACGTCACCATTGACGTCAGTGGCGTTGACGTCATTAGTATCAGTGTACTTTTCCCATATGCCCTTGACCTCATCTCCAAGGACACCGGTGAAAGTCGACCAGGTGATTGACTTTATTTCTTCCGAGTTAGTCACTCTTTTTCCACCTGATAAAGGGTACTAGTGCGTGAGCGAGCGAGTGAGCGAGTGAGTAAGTGAGCGAGTAAGTGAGCGAGTAAGTAAGTGAGCGAGTGAGTGAGTGAGCGAGTGAGTAAGTGAGTGAGTGAGTGATAAGGAATGACCAACTTGGCATGCTGTAAATAAGACGCTCAGCAGCTCCACTGTTTGTCACTATGTAACGACCGTCGGTGGACCAATCCAGGTGTGTTATAAAGCTAGAGTTACCTGTGCAGGTGCCCACCTATAAATGCATGAAAGTAACAAGCTATTGACTGCAACAACATTGATTACAACAACCTCAGCAACAACGCCAGCAGCAACAACAGCCACGCCAGCAGCAAGAACAGCTACGCCAACAGCTACAACAACCACGCTAGTAGCTACAACAGCTGACCTTTTTATAGCTTTCACTGCTGTCGTAAACATCCACAAAATTGTCGTTACAACCGACCGCCAGAAATCTCCCATCTGGAGAATACTTCAGTTCGTGGATGACCTCGACCCTGTCCTTGGTGACTTTTTGAACTTTCAGGTCACTATATTAAATATGGAAATACCAAATATTGCTTGCTACAACAACAAATATATAAAATACTACAATTAACAGTCGTTTATGATCTACTTTTAGCGAACCAACTGGCCTCAATTTAATTTAAAAATCAACCACATATGAAACCCTTCTCAAAAATCCATCTAATCTGATATTATTTTTTTACCTTAATTTTCAATTTTTGGGGTCACTTCGTAGGCTGAAGATCTTAATAAAATGAAATGAAAAATCCCACATATTTTTACTTTAACATAAGGCACAAATCCTTCCCTATTAAAACTTTGAATCATGAAAAAAAAATTTTTCAGACATCTATTCTTCACCCCAACAATCAACTAGAAACCCCGTTTCTCCGTGGGTCATGGAGAACCCCAAACTCCCCTCAACGGCTCGGCTACTATCCTCGAAAGTTACCGATGAATTTTCAAATTGCAATCATTACATGCATTGATCCAGTTTTTTTAGAAAAAAAAATACAATCGACCTAGTTTTGAGAACAGCAAATGAGCCGTTGAGCATCCCGACAGCCAATGAGCTTCCGTCGCGGTTAAAAGAACATGACCTAATTCCGTGCTCCATCTTCTTTTTGGCAATCGCCGAGTTCGTTTTCAGGTTCCACAGTCTACGAAAAATAATATAAACAATAAAAATTAATTAATTATTATTATATTTTAATTCTTATTCGTCACAATTTATTTACGCTCATTTAAAATCAAAGAGGCAGCGAGCGATGCAAAGTAATAATTTCAAAGAAGCTGTTCAAACTTGTGAGATGAAGATAGAAATCAGAAGAGTGTACGAGATGCGAAATAACGGAAAAAGAGAGAAAAGGAAGCTACCAGAGAAGAATAGAGAGGCAAACAAATTATATATATAGCCGGTAACTATATATACTGTGTCGTTGAGAGTTTCAGACTACGTTGTTTTAAAGACATAGATTTACGTAATAAGTTAGTTTTAAACATCTTTTCCTTTACCCCCCCCCCCCCAGGAGGTGGAGATGGGTCAATTTTTGGCGAACCAACCCACCACTTGTTCAAATCGACTCCACCCAATCTACCTGGAAAATTAAATTTTCTAGCCCAAATCACAGTTATAACGTTATTTTTAGAATATAATTTTATGCAATTCTTTAAATTTTATTTAACCCAACCCAAGTCACGCATGATTGGAAAACCATTGGAACCAACCCAACCCAACCCATATTCACTTTTGACCCCTTCCCCCAAAACCCAAAATAAGAAGCAAAGGTAACATTTCTCTATTAAACCGGCTCGACCAATACCTGATCGTCTTGTCATCACTGCCCGTCGCGAACATCCAATCGTGCACAGCCAAGCCCCACAGTTCCCCCTCAGAGTGGCCCTCCATTAAAATGATGAAGGGGCTTCCGCTGCTATCCGAGTTTATGGTGAACTCAATGATGGAACTGTCGACGGTTCCAATGACCACTTTCTTTCCTCCGTTGGCACTGCTCAGACTCCTGATCACCAGCCCTAAAAGGTGATTGATTTTTTTTACTATTTATTAAAAAAAATAACAGTCTGAAACATGCTGTTTGCTTATAGGCTCGTTGTGTTCTAATAATTGTTTCAAAATTAGCAAATATAGCTTTAAAAATATGTTATTTTTTTATATTATGTGAAAAACCTTCTTGTCCGATTGGAAGAGCTTTGGTCAAATCATAAGACCTGATTGGTTCAAAGCCACTCTCCCAGATCCTCAGGCATCCATCTTTTCCACCAGTCATAAAGCCGGTCTCGTAATTTATTATAGAATAAATGGCACCCTGATGGAAAAAAATATCATAAGAGTTATATCTGAAGTTTAAATTTTTCGTTTTTCTAATTAAACTAATTTTGATTGATGAACAGGCTAAAATGTAATTTGAAGAAAAGTTCTACACAGCTACTCTCCTACATGAGTAGTAGAGCCAGTGGCAAATGCAAAAAGGATTAGCAAAATTTATTACAAAAAGGATTAGCATAATTTATTACAAAAAGAATTGGCATAATTTATTACAAAGAGGATTGGCATAATTTATTACAAAAAATATTAGCATAATTTATTACACGTGGCTACTCACATTGTGGGCTTCTCTCACTACCCTGGTCAGTTCGTTATCTTTCCAGACGTACACATCTCCAGACATGGTTGAAGCAAAAGTCGTCATGGCATCTCCACTTCCGCTTTCGTGCAGGAAAGCAACCGAAAGCATCGTTTGGATTTCCCCGGTTTTTCCGAAAATGCCCTTTTTAGACGTCATGGTATTTCCACTGTGCGTCCAGAATTTGATGTGCTTGATGCCGCACGTGACTAACAAAAATTTCGACGGTTGCTGTTTGCTTTGGCTGCCGACTGGGGATGGGCAGAACTGAACATCAAAAATCTTAAAAAAAAAATGGAAGAAAGAAAGTCAATAAAACATGCGAACGAGGTAGACACGCGTGTAATTGTATGCAGTAGCCTAGATTAGGAGGACTGTCCTTCCCGGCACTTTTGAGGGGGTGGCAAAAATGTTTATGAGGGCGGCCAATTTTTAAGAAAACCCTCCGAACCTTCCCCTGTCATTTAATTTTTTAAAGAAAATTCTACCCCCCCCCTTTGGCCCCTCCACGGTCATCAGCCTGTTCTGGAGGTTCCTGACCCTGGTTGGTAGAAACCCACTCTAGGCAAATACTTGCATGTTCGAATAATAGCTATAAGCATTTAATTTATTCATGTATTCATATCATATACAAACGTATTATAATAGATATGATAGATGTAGTAATGAATATTCATAACCCTGTCCGTATGTCCCCTGGCTGTGGCCAGAGACTTTCCTTTTTTCCATTCCCAGAGGTTCATCTGGTTGTTTGGATCAGAACCGATTGAAACCAGTTTCTAATTAAATTAAATTAAATTAAATTAATTTATTAGAATCCAACTTTTAAAAAACAAATCAGCTTTCATTTATTTATATTTTTCATATTAATTTTAAATAATATTTTAAACTAATAAATTCATCGAAAACCATCCGTGTAGTCTGTAGACACAGAAAGAAATACAATTTAGAATTACATTGCCGTCTCTACTGAATGCCATGTTTGAAATTCCATGAGTGTGACCGTCTTTCAAGATGGATACGGTTTCCAACGTCTGGGAGTTCCAAACGCACGCGAAAGGGTTTTTCCCGACTTGTCCAGTCGCCACAAGGATGCCGTCAGGGTGAAGTGCCAGACTACAATTGAAACAGCGGACATTGGGACTCTTAATTGGAGTTTCAATCGAAAAAAATAATAATTAACTTATTATTTCTGTTAATTTTTTATTACAAGAACCATTCTGGCAATCTACAAATTAGTTTTGATATAAAACACTCTAAACATTTATTTATACAATTAAATTATTGAATATTTTTAAAAAATATTAATTAATCTATTTATACCTTCTTCTGCGACAAAGCTAAACTCAGTCAATACAGGTATACCTACCTATTCTGTGAGAAGCTCACCTGACGATGTCGTCGTTGTGGCCGAGATAAAAACGCTGCCGTCGCGACGACACGTCGTAGACGACGCCGACGCCGGCGACAAAATACACGAACTCGTTGCTTTTGTTGTAGACGAGGTTGTTGCGACACTGGTGCCCCCGGTAGCCGAAGACCCAATCCAGTTGCAGGCTGGCTTTCGGAGCTGAACCGTCCCCGGCCATAGTTGTGATTTGAAAAAGTTTCTTGAATAATAATAGCTAATTCTCCGCGGTTTGGAAATGAAAGAAAGAGCACACACAGGTGTATCGCTGTGATTTTCACCTGGGCCGGTTTGCGTCTGTGTCGGCAAGGCGACCGAACGAAAAGTAAACTTAGAGATCAATTTTAACACCTTGCAATATTGTACACGTTGAACAACGCTCAGCGAGTAAATTGAGTGATCTGACATTTCTTTAAATTAATGGTAATAAAAATTAATTCACTAAACATGTCCTGAGACGCACTGAATCAGTTGATTTGAGTAGGTAGTAATTTCATATTCAAGGGAGGCGGACTATTTTTTCACTGGGGAAATCGAGAGAAAATAGAGCCTAGACTCTAAGCTAGCACTACCACACCTAAAAACTTCATTTTTTGTCCATTAATATTTAGAACTGCTACAAGGAAATTATATTTCTTAGCTGCCTGACAATTTAGAATATTTATTCAGAAATTCTGCCAGGGTAATTATTTGAAACTTTTTAGTGCACAAGAAAACGCCGTTTTCTTAATAAATCTATTTTTATAATGTAAAATTTTTTCACGACGCGGAAATAAAGAGCCAACAATCCTAACTAACACGTCAAAGAGCTACTACAAGCATATTTTATTTCTCAGCTGCCTGACGATTTCGAACAACAAGACGCTGGTAGCAACGCCAACGTTCAAACTGTCGATTTCACTCCTCAGGGGTATGTGAACCTTCGACCCACCGTACTGGGCGCAGACCACTTCTGCCTCTCGACTGACTCCTTCCGTTTCGCCGCCGATCACAACGACCACTCCGTCTTCGGCAGACGCGAAATCGACATCGGTGTACTTGACGCACCTCAGGGGCACTGGAGCTTTGTCGTCGCTTTCTTTCGAGGAAACCCGAAAACTGCTCAGAGCGTCGGCGATGATCACTTCGGTTTTTTTCGACATGAAACTTTTTATGATCGGCCACGACTGGTTTTCTCTTATCGAGTGGTGGTAGTCCATTTGGCAGCCGTCACCGGTCTCTAGGGCCTTTGGATTCCAGGGATCTACGCACCCTTTGAAAAAAATAACTTATACAGAAATAATTAATAAGAAAACAAACAATTTAAAAAAAATCTAATTCACTTTTAAACCCACTAAGTATTATAACATTCAAACTATTAATGGAAACATTTTTAAAGTTGCTTTGAACCTTAACCTCTCCCAGCTTCAGCCTTCAGTCCAGTGCTTTACCAACTTGGCCATCCCAAAGAGAAAACAAAGAAGATAGCTTTTTTTTTTTTAATATCTAACCTTTCGTCAGTAGCAGCTGCCTGCACTTCAGTATCGAGACGAGCTTCACAATGGTACCGAGGTTGTCTGCGTTTCTGATGTTGTCGAGAACCACGGTTACCGGAAGGAGGGGGGAAGAAGAGGAAGTGGAGTTGCTCGAGTCGGGTTCGGGAATCGGAATTTCGCAGATTCCTGGAGAGAGAGATGTGCAGAAATCATGAGAAATAAAAATTGTTCGTCTTAGAATTAAAATTAGTTATTTCACGCTTGTTATATTTTATTTTTATTTATTTGTATTACTTAATTTATATTTAAGCATTTGACATTAAATACTTACTTACATTAAGTAATAAATATTTAAACCAATTCGTAAATGTAAATATTTGTGATAGTAGTATCAAAAACAGTAAAGTTCATAATTTGGAATTCATCTTAAATTAAACGCATTCAAGAAATTCTGCTTAAACGACAAATTTTACAAGCGCAACTGGGCCGACTAAAAAATAAAAACCTGACCTATGGCTTCTGACCTTTCTATCAGAATTTCATGTATGATGTTATTCAGCTTTCCGTGCGTGCCCTTGACCTTATGGACCCGGGTGTCTGCCGACGAGACGACTGATTCGAGCCTGGAGAGAACGGTATTGCTGCTGTAAAAAACATCGCTGACTTTAAGGCCATTAATCCTGGCCTTTTCAATTAGCTCGGAGTTTCTGAGAACCGTTGATCTGTTCTTTTCTCTGGCGTTTCGAGATGATAACAATAGGACTGCTTTTCTTCAAAAAATAAAGTTAAACAATTTTTTTAATTTTTTTAAAACTAAAATTCTGGTTGTTTACCTTGCTTTAATCTGATTGAAAACTCACTCTAGTAATGCAGTTGCAATTTTGTCGGGATCTGGAGGATTGACTGCTGCACTATTTGATGCAAACCTATATTGACAAAATAATGTTTTCAGTTTATAAAATAAATTTTTTATTTACTTAAATAACTTAAAATAATATTAATTATATAATATATATATATAATTGCAAAAACCTAAGAGTAGTCCCACGCTTGTAAAAAGAAAAAGTGAACGCTTTGCCTCGTTGTATTAATAATTTTTTTGATATCATTTTTAATAAAGTCACAATAAGATTTATGGTTTAGTAAAATGCTGCAATCGAATTGTCGGCACGAGTTAAATTTTCAGCTGTGTTTACTGACAATTATGTGTAAATACGAACTTTAGTCATAACTCAAAAATAAGTTTATCTAAAAAGTCAAAAATTTTAATAACAATTTTTATTAACTTTTTTAGATAGAATTTCAACAAATTTAGTTATTTTAAGCATAGTACCATGCATCTACAACTTTATGATTCTATAGAAACTAAAATACTGAATACTTTTTTACAGTAGCAATTGAAATATAACTTATACTTTTTTAATGTTTGTTACATTACGGTTTTTAAATTTAAAACTTTGTCTTGTTTTACTCACTTTTAAAATAAAACTAAAAGTATTACCGTTTGTTGATGGTTGCTTAGCAGATTGCGATTTAATAATCTCTATTTTCTCTATTAGTATTAAATAAGGTTTCTGAGCAACACCAAAAATGGATGCCGATTTTGAAAACGTATTGAAAAAGCTGGATAATTTTCCCGAAAAAAAGAAAGAGATGAAAGATTTTGATGCTTTCATGGCAAAAGTCGACGAAATCGGTCAGAAAAGTGAACTGTTGGCATTGTGACGATTGACGATGCTTGTCTTTACCAGACTTTACCGTTGTATAAGCTATACTAGCCATTAATAACTACATAACTGTTAAATCTATGCTTGCTAAAGTTTTTTCTGTGTGCAAATTTGGTTGTTATTGAATTTTTAAGGGTCAATTGTAAAGGGATTTTCATCTCAAGATCAATCCGAGGTAGATGAGTGCTTGAAAAAAGCCGATAACTATCTCGCAAAGCTGGAAGGCTCTGACAATGAAATAGTAGAGGGGGAAAGAAAAAAAACCAAATCCACAAAAAAAGGTGCCGTGATATCTTGACGTAGATTTCAATGATAAATAATTATTTGTTGAACACCAGTGTTTTAATTCAATCTTTTATTATCAGATTGTGGATAGATTAAATTTTTTCCATATAAGATAATTTTGAGTTTTATCGGTATTTTGCAAACCGATTTATTTATTTTTTTTGTACCAGTCTTCAACAAAACGGTCATTAATGAAAAAGCTTTCAAAGACGAAAAAAAGAAAAACGAAATGGACCCCGGTAAGGAGAACCCACATTTTTTTAAAAGAAGCTTGAATTTATTGAATTTGTTTAATGTTCATGGATAAAATGTCTTCTAAATAATTTTATTTTATTAATTTATTTTTAATTAAAATACAACATTTATTTAAATACCAAAAAATATTATTTTTACCTTTTTAAGTTTGTTGAATTAAAAAGTCGTTTTCGCTGCTGTATCGATTTGCAGACGAGTTCATGAAATCCATCGAGGAAGACGCATACAGGAGAGCTGAAGATAGAAGGAAGAGAAAAGAAAAGGCAGAAGAGATAAAACTGAAAGCGGAGAAAGAATTCAACAGCGGAAATTATCCGGCTGCCCTTGAGCTCTATAACCAGGTTTGTCGATATGATTTAAAATCTTATCAACCAATTATTTGGCTGGCTTCAGGACTGACAGTGTCAATTTTTAAGAGTTCATCATAAGTTTTAGTTATATTATCACATTTTTATGCATATGAACATTCACCCGGATCTTCCTGGAAAGGTTTAACGAAAAGTTCTCTGAATCAGAAAATATGAAAAGATTTTTTAAAATAATAATTTGAATACCTGCTGCCAATTCATGTTGCTTGATTTGAAGAGCCACCTCGTTTTTTATAATCTCTCCATACATGCCCAAGCGCATGTTTTATGCACTAAAATACGGTACTACATAACCGGAATTAGCAATTGATTTTTCAAATCTGAAAATTTCAAGGCCATATCGACCCTGAAAGACTGGGCAGCTCTGTACACAGGCAGAGCCCAGACTCATCTCCAGTTGGGCAACACCAAAGAAGCTATGATCGACTGTGATTGGGCTTTCAGAGTGAGTTGCCACACCCACACCCCTTTATTTGCTTCTAATAATGTTGATGTTTTTAGAGCCCTTCTTCCAAACTCTGGATATTATAAAAAATACAATAGATGTTTTTGGTATTTGATTTTTGCTGCAAATCTAGCTAATAATTCTGCAACAACTACTGCCCTTTTTCTGCAACTACAGCCACTCATCATTATGCTATAACTACAACTACATGTTTTTTCTTTTATTAAAATCACTTCTACTCTCGCGAACACGATCGTAGGCGGACGAAAAGAGCCTCAACGCACACGTGACTCAGGGCAAAGTTTACGTGGCCACGGGAGAGCATCAGAAGGCTATCGACATCTATGAAAAAGCTCTGAAGCTGAAGCCTGGCAAGAAGATTATTATAGAAGGTAGTCGCATCGTATTTTAGCACATATAATGAGGTCTATGACTCGGAAAATTTAGATAGGTTGAACCTGTTTTCGATATTATTTTGAATAAATTTTACCTATCCACATTTTCTGACATTAAGAGTTTTAATATTTTTTTTTATAACTTTTCCACCAGGTATGCTCAGGTGGATGTTATATATGATTAAGTGCAGTAGTTAGCAAAAATGACTGATTATTATTAAGATGTTAGTTGTGATGTAGATGATGATGATGATGACACATGAATGTTTGTGGTGACAGATGTCTAATGTGATATTTTATATTCTATGATGCAGATGTCTAATATTGTGATATTTTATATTCTAGTTTTTTTTTTAAATTTTTCTTTATCAGGTTACATAAATGAAGCCAAATTAGCAGCTGTCTCCACCTCAAGGAGAAGTGAATCATAGAAAATTTCCAACAATACTGAATTATTTTTATTGGATATTTTAAATATTTAATTTTAATTCATAATGTAAATGATGAATCAGCATAACATACAGGCATGTATGTATGTATGTATGTATGTATGTATGTATGTATGTATGTATGTATGACTTTATTTATGTAATAGTGTGTATATAGATGTTTATTAGAGTGCTGCTCGGGCCGAGCAGAAATTATTATGCCGGGCCTAGGGATTTTAAGCCTGTAAAACGGGCCGGCAAGACAGCCCGGGCCGCGTAAATTGGCCCGTGCAGAACTCTAGTATGTGTATATACTGGGGTAGGTGTGTTTGTTTCTCTAAATTTTGTACACCTTCGTTTTGTTTTGAGAATAAAATGTGTATGTGTATATTAGTGCTAGTGTCTTCGACTTTTAACCTTTAAAAGATCCTAGGTTCAGTTCTTGCGACAGAAAAAATCCAACACCAGGAAATTCCCACGGGCACGGGGTCACTTTTTCCGACTCAGGTCAATTCAGCTTTTGATCCACCTGTAGTAGTAAAATGAATTGAAAACCAGTTTCGTGACTGACTGACTGGGATGATTAAGGATCAGTACTTTCTGCCGAATCCTGACCGGTAAAACTGTTCAAAAGGTCAGCACTTTTGCAGATTTGTATCATAAGGAGCTCTCTATTTTAATTATTTTTTTTATACAGAGTAAGTAGATAATTTTAGGGCATTTGAGAAAAAAATGCTTTTATTCTCTTCTTGTTTTGTATTTATTTTAATACATAATATAAAGAGTAATTATACCCTCTTTGAGTTAAAATACTCTTCTATAAAAATGAACATAAGAAAAGAACACTCTAGCGTTTGCTAAAGTAGCCGTGTCTGAGCAAGTGTGCGTGGTAGTTCGTGTCCGACTTGAGTTTCATCTTCTGATAGATGTGACTGAGAAAAATCTGCTCTAATTCGTCCTCCATCTCGTCGGTGTCGACGTCGTCGTCGTCGTCGTCAGTGGTAGGAGTGGTCATGCCTGTGAGGCTGTTGCTGAAGTTGACGTTGTTCTTTTTCGCCGCAGTTCTGGTGGCAGCTTTTTTACTTAAGAGTTTTTGATTCTGATCTTTATTTTTTTCTGAGAGAGGTTCCTGACGACGGAACAACTTTGGCAGTCGGCTGATGAATTTCTTCTTTTTAGCCGTCGTCGCAACTTCGGTTTTTTGGCGGCTGACCTCGCTGAAGTTGAAGTTGAGCTCCGTATTTCTAGCCAGGTCGCTCGTTATGCAGGAGTTTGTCAGCATTCCGCTCATGTTGTTGTTGTTAATTGCAGTCGTAGACTGGAGGACGTCCAGTGGCGACGAGCTGTTTTGCGGCGGAGGCTTCTCGCTTGTCGCGTTCGAGTCGTCGCCGACTGTCTGTAGCGACTGTAGCTCCAGTCGTTCCTCTGAAGCAACGCAGTTCTGCTGCTTGTTGTTCCCTGTGAAGTTCGACGACGTGTAGTTGGAGCGAGCGACGCCGTACCAGAGCTTACAGAAAAACACGTTGGTGGCCAGCAAGACGAAAACCAAACTGCCTAGAGCTATGCATATGATCTTCAGACTCCTGACTGAATAGTCTTTGAAAATGTTTTCACTCGAGGCGACGGCTTCTCTACTGTCGCTAGTATTCCCTGTAACTGTCAACGACGATGCTGTCACCGGTATTGGCTGTCCTCCTGCCAAGTCTTTTTTGACTTTTTCTAATAACTCGTTCTGTTGAAGTTCGTGTTCGGCATCTGAAATTTTGTCCTCGAATGATTCGGGCACCTTCGGATCGACGTCTGTTTCTGATGACGTCGACCGGCGTAGTAGGTCGTCGGAGTTTTTTAATTCTTTTTTATTCAGCAAGTACTTATAGACGGTTTTGACGCTGGGGTTTCTCCTGTCGAAAAGGGTTTCATTCGAAGTAGCAGTTCGCCGCCGCCGCCGACGTAAGCGCCTCGGCTGCTGGTCGAACGATTGTTGCTGACGACAGTACCCGTCGATGAAACCCTTGAGGTTTTCCTTCGACGAGATCCAAGCCAGAACGAACCAGGTCGGTGGACTGGTCATGTTTACGTTACACATCAGGTTGAAGTTTGGCATGCAGTCTACGAACCAGGACTTGGTACTGTCGTCTGAAAGAAGGCGCCCGAGGACGACACGGCTGTTCCACCTCGAACAGCAAGTCTCTTCGTGGAAACGTCTGAAGAGCCGTACGTTCATCGCTCTGCCTCCTCCGGGTATTTCGTAGAGGATGAAACGTTCAGGATCTTCGAATTCCTCCGCTAGAATCGGCCTGGTGAGAAAATTGGTCGAATTTCCCGGCTCGATCACGATCTCGGTGAGCTCGGAAAAGACGAAAAAATCCAGTTTGTCGACGTGGTGTCTGAGGGCGTACCAGTTAAGGCGTATGGCTGTTATCTAAAAATTACTTTTTCTGATGTTATTTTCATACTCAATGCTTGCTTTATATTTTAAAAAAAAACTTGAAAGCTTGATATTGAAAAAAAAAGTTCAAATGATGTATGTGGTTGGAGGCGCAACTGTCGTAGTCAGGAATCATTTTTATGAATGTTGACTTTTTGGCGCCCCCTTCAAAAATGCTCTTTAAATCAAATAAAAACATAACAATAAACGAAAGTGCGTCTGGCTTTCCTAAATCTGATTTGTAGATCGCAAAAATTACTATCAAAAAGTTGTGTGTCCCTTTTTCTGGAATTCTCTTCCACCTTCTCTCACTACGTCTTCATTTCTCATTTCATTCCGCCAGGGGCTGAAAACATTCCTTTTCAATCAATTTGTAGTCGAACGCTTTTGAACGCCTCGTCAAAAAGCGCTATATAAAATGAAACTGATTAATCAAATGGATTAAGCCTGGCTTAAGAATCAAATATGTCAGCCGTAGTTCTGACGGGGCGCATATGTTAGGCCTTCTCCCCAAGCATCAAAACCCATAGCTACGCCTCTGAAGGTTAAATCGATTAATTTGCCTCAGCTCTAAAAACCCCATTTCACAAAAAATGTTTAAAGAAAATAGAAATATAACTAGAAGAAATTAGAGAGAGCTTTATCGTAGAATCAGCAACTTTTACAAATTTGATTTAACTTCTCTCCAGCTTTTCACAAACCTAGCAATTTAGTAAAGATGTCGCGAGTTTGACTTTCTGGGTTTTGGTTTCATCTTTGCATAACTCCAGGTTTGATTATCTATTTTCGAAAGATCGGGTTTAAGTTCGGGTTGTGATGTGATGTCATTAAAAACCCGGTTATACCGATTTAGGTCTGGTACCCGTGATATTTCTACTATAGAGTCATGCACGGGCCTTAGCAGGAGCTTCATTCTAGGGCTATCTAAACGAGCCGGGCCTAGAGTCTTGTGCTAAGACTAGTGATTTAAGGCATGTGAACGGGCCAAAATCAGCACGGACGTGACCTTATGATCTTTGTGCCTATAATAAGCGGTCCGGGCCAATGTTGCCGACGGGCTGGTCTGAACAAACCACAAACTAGGGGAAGTTTATGTGGCTGGGGCTAGGCTGGCGACTGCCCGAAAAAAATTAAGATCCAATTTTCAAATAACCCTCTTTTTATTTTTTCTCTCAATAGCTGATCAAAAGCTGATCACCGTGGGGGAGGGGGTATTTCAAGTTTTTCTCCCAAAAAATTTCTAAACCCTCTTTTCAATTTTTTTCTGAAAAAAGATGACGGCAGTGTGACCGGGGGGAGGAATTTTTTCTCCGCTTGCCCGAAAAATTAGCAAGCCCCCTGCCCCCATCTCCCACATATATGTCCTCGATAAATCAGTCAAAAAATATTATATTTATAAAAAACAAAAAAAGCTTGAAGTTACATTTGGATACTCTCTGTGGCAGTTTCTCAAATCCTGCTCGACTAAATGCTGACAGACAAGACTCGATTCGTTCAACGGCGTGCACGAGTTGTTGCACGACCCCCGTGCTTGGATAATCGGGACTGTAGTAATTGTAAATATCCCAAAGAAAACAAGCCAGTTCCGAAATGGCTTCATGTTGAACAAACGTCTTAAGGTTTATTTATTTATATAACTAATTTTTAATAACTAGTTTGAAATGTCTAATCCGACGATTCTAGCTATCGGTGATTTTATTTTAGTGGCAACATTTTTAATTTTAATGATTATATATGGTTCACGAACTTTCGAAACTTAATCTTTGTTTACATTTAATAAATTGTAGCAGACGTCACAAGCGTCTTACTTTGCGGTGATGCGCTGCTCTTCGATCGATTTTGAAGAAAAAGATTCTACAGTGCCTAAATCAGTCAAAAGATTAAGGTAACCTATTTTTCTGCCTCCGCTACTTAGCAACGATATATATTTATATGTAGGTACATATCACGTCTTAGAAGAGTAGTTTTAGAGTTTAGTTAGGGCTAGGCCTGGCCCAGGCTATTAGTTTAGTACTTCAGAGTCTAAAATTAAAGGCGACCTATGAATTTTAGCCCTAGTAGGTCTTGCCTGGAAGCAGTCAGGGTTATCTTTCACATAAACAGCCCGGGCCGAATCTTCCAATAAATAGTCCTATTTTGTTACAACCTTAACCCTATAAATCCTAACCCTACCCTAATTATCACTTTTCATCGTGTTAATAGCTAATTATAGCCGAGAATGTATTATTTTTTTCACACAGCGGGCCGTCTATGTGAAAGATTACCGCAGTCAGTCTAGTCAAGTGTTAGCGTAGCGAAACTTTAGTTGTTATTAAAAGGGAACCGAAATTAACGAGCTTTTAAGAGACAAATCTAAGGCCCCTCTTGCAAGTACTGAGCCTCCCAGGAAAATTTGGCTGGCTACGCGGTCGGCTACGGTGGCTATCTCGTATTCGATCGGTTGTCAGAAGAGACCTTGCAGTAGAAAGCTAACGTGATAGATACTATTATAGAGAGTGATGATTAAACATTAGACGATACAAGACCTCAGATTTTTTATCGCTTCATAGTAGAAAGAACGATTGGAGAGATAGAACTAATACACATTACAAGTAGAACTAATTAAAATTTCATTAAGGTAGAACTAATTAAGATTTTATTAAGGTAGAATTAACTAAGATCCTATTAAGGTAGAACTAATTAAGACCTTATTAAGGTAGAACTAATTAGGATCTTAATAAGCTTTTAATTCGTTGAAATCCGTTTAAAAGAAGAAAACAAAAACAGAAAAAACATCTTCAGAAAGCGTAAAATAATAAACCAGCCGATAAGCAAATTCCGTTTACACTATTACAGTAATAGTATTACTCGTGATACGCAGTAGGGCTTACGCGTACATTACAACATTATTAACAATCGTTCACAGCCACCTTGCTGAGGGTAAATCTAAGAGCTTTGCACGGAGCTAAATGAAAAAAGGCCAAAAGAAAAAGGATTTTATAACAAAGGAATGAATGAGCACCATCATCGCTTATAAACATATTAATAATTAACCATCGCTTATTAACATAATAATAATAATAATAATATACCAATCTTTTCAACAAAGCTTACATTTATTTTGTATCAAGTTGTCCATAATTTTAAACTTTTATCACATCGTCGACATCGTTACAACAGAAACATAAACAAAAACCATTTCTAGAACTAACTTTGGAAAACTCTTTAACAGAGTTAAGTATCGCATGACTCAGAGTCACGCCAGTTATCAACCAATCAAAGCCTTTCACAGAGGTGATCACGCGAATAACCAGCCAATCAATGCCAGACAACGGAGATCACGTGAGTTATCAACCAATCCACGCCCTTCACCGCGTCGATCACGTGAATAACCAGCCAATCAACGTCAGACCTCGGAGATGACGAATCGTATGCAAGTAACATAACAAAATAACGACGACAGCAGTATTATATCGAAGAAGCGACGGAGGACACCTCAGAGATATGACGGAATGCAATCAAATTTGCATTTATATTTTTATAAAAAAAAAAAGAAAAGAAAAGAAAGTACGAAAACAAATCACGTCCGACTGGTATAGCGAATGAACAACATTACGGTGGTCCCGGGGGGTATTCGAAATGTACACAATTCAAGAATTAACAGGAAAAGAACAAAATGATGATGGATTTCACTATTATTTAAAAAAATTATATGAAACGTTATTTCAACGTCGCCATGGATGAATCCTTTCTCAAGGTAAACGTCTCTTCCACCAGTATCGTCATCTGACTCGTCGCAACCACCACGACCGTCATCATTATCATAATCACTCGACGACCTTAACCTTTACTATCAAGGTATCAATAATAATCACAGCTTGACCGTACGCAATACGCTGCCGAAACGACTTCAATCTTCCGTGTCACGGGGTTGGATTTCTGTGGCGACGGTCGTTGACGTCACCTTCGCTGCGGGTTCTGACGTTGAAGAGCGATCCGTGATGTTCTGCCGACACATCGGACAGTTCTGCAGCTGGGAGGCGCACTCCTTGCAGAAGCCGCTATAAGCAAAAAAAATAATAAAAACGACAAATTTTCGATGAGATTCTAAATCCATCTTTTTTAAATGAGTCAGTGTCGCAGTACTAAAAAAATCCTTTATTTTATAAATATCACTATTCCTCTGAAAAGCTGTGTTCGTACATTCCTCCATGTAAATCTACTCCACGATCTACTGGTCAGGCCGGAAGACCGATCAAAAGCTTTATTCTAAAAGAGCAGTCCCACCATCCTCAGAAACGAGCCTCTATGTTTTCTCGGAGGATGTGGTGCAATCGTAAAAACTATTATTCACCAGGTGCATGCCTCGTGTTGATTTAAATCTCCCAATCGAGACACCAAATATAATATACTAACAGGTGCTGGCACGGCATGAGAACGACGCAGGCCTTGCGGTCGGCGCACAGGACGCAGCTGTCTTCCGATATCGACATGTGCTTCAACTTCGCCAGCTTCATGTGTCTGGAGAATAAAAAAATTGTGGTTATGATTATGATGATGATGATAGTTATTGGTGATTCTGGAGAAATTTATTGAAGGACAATTTGTCGTGGACAATTCATCACAGGCAATTTGTTGAGGATAATTCATCATGGGCTGTTTGTCAGGGACCATTCACCACGGGCAATTTGTCTAGAACAATTCACCACGGGCAATTTGTCCAGGACAATTCATCGCAAGCAGTTTGTCGAGGACAATTAATTATGGGCAATTCATCACGGGCAATTTGTCGAGGACAATTCATCGCGGGCAATTTGTCATGGACAATTCATCCCAGATCACGTGTTATTTGGGCAACACACACACACCACTTTCCTACCTCGGAAGAATACACCTCTCTTCAGCAGTCAACACCCCGTGGTCGTTGAGCTTTTTGAACGAGCAGGTCGGGGGGTGGACGAAGGGCTTGACCCCGAAGTTGAAGATGCATTGCTGGAAAGACATGAAACTAGCTGCTGCATAGTAGCCACCGTCCCTAAACAACAGGACATCATTATCATGACTATAAAATCAAAAGAATCATTGTTATCATCATCATCAACATCATGTCACAATATCGTTAGCACGACCATCACTTTATCGACCTTAATCCATCCTAATCATATCCTAATCATCTTGTTAAGAATATCATCATCATCACCACTTCCTAATCATCTTCTTAACAATATCATCATCATCATCATCATCTCACAATCACCATGTCAGCAGCAACATTCTCTGACCATCACTAGCATTTCTCTATATTATTATGACAATCACTACCATCACCGGCACTGGTACCGACAAATCATGTAACGCTACCACGTGACCACGTTATCACGTGACCACGTTATCACGTGACCACGTTATCACGTGACCACGTTATCACGTGATTATGTCATCACGTGACCACGTTATCACGTGACCATGTTATCACGTGACCACTTGACCGCGTGACTATGTTTCCGCATCAACTGGAGCAGGCAACTTACGACGGTTTGTCGAAGAGTTTGGAATTCGGTTCAAGGGAGTTTCCGTTGAGAGAGAATACCACCTGCTTGTTTTCCATGTCTAACAGCAAGCCCAGGATGTCTCCTTGGTAACAAAAAAGTAAACTACCAATATTATTATTATTATTATTATTATGATTATTATAAATATAATAATCATGATAATAATAATATGATGACAGAATGACAAAAATTAATACAATATCTCACAGTTGTTTAAATGTGCTACAATAAATCAATGTTATCTTTGTAGTTAATTGTTAAGAATTATTAATTAATAATTAATAATTGTTATTAATTATTAATTAATAAACAAATTTTTGAAGCACAATTAAAGTTATCTTTTCCCATATGAAAAACATCAAATATGAAGGTGAAAGTTACAAGGTCACAACGCAAGGATGCCCTCCCCCACCACTGCAGAACAGGCCTCAAATGCGTCAAAACCGGCACACACACACGCACATACACACCACACAGACACACACACACCACACAGACACACACACACACCACACACACACACACACACACACACACACAGACACACACACGTGTGGGTTAGACGCAATATAACAACACGTTGACAACCTTTCTTCCAAACGGGGTGGCCGTGTTCCGTGCTTTCGGCATTGTGCCAGATGAGCTGTCGGCATCCGTCGTATGCGATCGACTTGTCGTCATCCCCGACGCCGAAACCCTCCTGGAAAAAAGAATGTAATCAATTGAATGCTCCTAGGGTGGCCAAGTGTCCAAACAGGCCCGTATTCAACCCAACAGTCCCGTATTCAACCCAACAGTCTCGTATTCAACCCAACAGTCCCGTATTCAAACCAACAGTCCCGTATTCAACCGAACGGTCCCGTATTCAACCAAACAGTCACGTAATCAACCAAACAGTCCCGTATTCAACCAAACAGTCACGTATACAGCTGAACAGTCCAGGTATTCCAGCAGGGATAAAATAAAAAACAAATGCCAAACAGGTTTATGTTCATTTTTTCCAGATTTTCGAAATGTTTGTTTAGCGGGATAACGAATTCCTTGCTCAAGGGAATGCATGGAAGATTTCACGGTTGAATTTGCATTACTCGCGGTCGTTAAATGAGCGGCCAATTTCTCCCCAAACGAGATGAATAAAGTTCGACACGATCCGACCTCGGACGCACCTGTGCGGGCGGCAGGTAAAACCTCGTTATCCCGTGAGCGTTTCACCTACTCTAGTGGACTCACAACTAGAAGTAAGCTTGATCTCACTTTACATTAGAGGTGTGCGCGGGGACGACTTTTCGTCCCCATCCCCAATCATCCCCGCGAGTGCCATCCCCATCCCTACCAACATCATCCCCATCCCCAACCATTCCCGCAGTGTTTCATCCCCATCCCCGCAGTCTTTCAATCTCCCATCCCCATCCATCCCCGTGCTTAAAGTTTACATGAAGAGTACAATGTTTCCAAAATCTAAGGAAAATATCGATGACGACACGTAGATGTGCGTACGAGCTCCACTGAACCGAAATTAAAAAAAAAAAAACGTTAGACGAATGAAAACCACGATCGAGTCACCTGATTGAGGAATTTGCTATTCTTCGATGCCCAGCCGACTTGCATGATACCAGAGGTCACGACCTTGACCTCGTAGTACCAGACTCCTTCGGTCACAGGTAAGGTACACCTGACGCTCTCGAAAGACATGGCGTCACACCTGATAAATTATAACAATGATGAATTACTATATAAATACCTATATACATTCATTAGTGTTTTCACTAATTCACTAACTGATTAATCTGCACTCATTCACAAATTAATTCACTTTCACTTATTCACTCACATATTTATCTGCACTCATCCACAAGCACACACATTCAGTCATTCACTCTCTGACCCACACATACACACACACTCATTCAATCTCTGACATACAAACACACACTCACTCATTCAATCTCTGACACACACACACACTCATTCAATCTCTGACACACACACACACACTCATTCAATCTCTGACACACATACACACACACACTCACTCATTCAATCTCTGACACACACACACACACACACTCATTCAATCTCTGACACACACACACACACACTCATTCAATCTCTGACACACACACACACACACTCATTCAATCTCTGACACATACATACATACACACACCTGGCTTCAAGTCCTGCAGAAGAAAGTTTGAGGTATTCGCTGACGTCTTCGTGGTTTAGTAAGACGTTGACGCCGGAGTCACCGGATTGGTCGTGCGTCGTGTAGGAGAAGATTCGATTCTTTCGTCGTTGACGATAATAAATTAATAACAATTAAATAAATAAAAATAATAATTTTTCATTAAATATAGTGGTTGTGATGATGATGATATGAGTCTGATGATGATGATGATGTTAGACACGAGGGATGTTGCTATTGCTTCGGTGACGACATCGATAACGAATTTCCGACTCACGTCACCACGCCGAAGATCGTCAAAATGAATTGAGTTACAAACAATCGGGAATGAATGACCGATGAAAACGAAAGAGAAAAAATACGTTCGCTCACCTCCATGACGACTGTGTTGAATTAAAAAAAAATTATTATAAGTTGTTGAATAATTTAAAATTATTTCAATTATTTCAAATTATTTTTAAATAATATATAATGATAGGAGTATATTTTGTCATTGTAACAATAATTATAAAGACACAATGATACAAGCACACAACCATACGTAAGCACACAAACACATACATACACACACATACACACATACATACATACATACATACATACATACATACATACATACATACACAAACACATACATACATACATACATACATACATACATACATACATACATACATACATACATACATACATACATACAAACATACATACATACATACATACATACATACATACATACATACATACATACATACATACATACATACATACATACATACATACATACATACATACATACATAGATATATACATACATACATACATACACATATACATAAATAAATACATACATACATACATACAGACATACATACATACATACATACATACATACATACATACATACATACATACAAACATACATACATACACATATACATAAATAAATAAATACATACACACACACATACATACATACATACATACATACATACATACATACATACATACATACATACATACATACATACATACATACATACATACATACATAGATATATACATACATACATACATACATACATACATACATACATACATACATACATACATACATACATACATACATACATACATACATACATAGATATATACATACATACATACATACATACATACATACATACATACATACATACATACACATATACATAAATAAATAAATACATACATACATACATACATACATACATACATACATACATACATACATACATACATACATACATACATACATACATACACATATACATAAATAAATACATACATACATACATACATACATACATACATACATACATACATACATACATACATACATACATACATACATACACATATACATAAATAAATACATACATACACACATCATCATCATCATCATCATCATCATTTATTTTTTAAACGTCCCTATTCCACGCTATGCTAGGGTTGGACGTTTTTTCCATATCAGGCCCCTCCACAAGTCACAATCCAGGGCAGACTGTCGCTTCAGGCCGAGCTCATAAATTCTTCTTCAAGCCCATAGCTAACTTTTCACTTCCGTCTAGGCCGA
Organism: Erpobdella octoculata; assembly: GCA_963978895.1. NCBI lineage: Eukaryota > Metazoa > Annelida > Clitellata > Hirudinida > Erpobdellidae > Erpobdella > Erpobdella octoculata. Next base: position 616,974 of record OZ022242.1, read on the forward strand.
GAAAAGAAAGCGCGGACCTTGTCGACCTTGTTTGATCAGGCGACGTCCGAGCCGGCAGGAAATTCTTTGTTTTGTTACCCATATGGAATTTGGAGCAAAGTTTTACCCGGATGCCCTTCCTGCGAACCTCCCTTTAGTCGCCTTTTACGACACGCATAGGAGGATACACGGTGGTTCTATTCTATCGGCCCGAACCACAAAGCATAGGCACATACATACATACATACATACATACATACATACACATATACATAAATAAATAAATACATACACAGTGAGAAGTAAACAGAAAAACTTACATAAATTGTCCATAGACCATCTGGCGCAAAACCCGATCTCTCTCAACAGGTAGTTAAGTTCGTCGTCATGGTGACATTCAAGTCCTTCGAAGACGTTGTCCTCTTTCAGACAGCTGACTATTTTCTGTTTGTTCTCGCCTGATTGGTTGTTACAATGGTGTCATAACAGTAATAGTCATTGTGATAACGATTACAGTACTGATGATGATGATGATGATGACGATGATGATGATGATGACGATGATGACGATCATGATGATGATGATAATGATGATGGGGAATAAACATTTCTTCCTATTAAATGTTGATAATGTTATATTATATTATAAATGTATTTTCATAGTGAATGTAAATAACTATTGTAATTAGATCGCACTTATGCAAAACCGATTTTTTTTTATTATTGACAAATATTTGCATGATTTTCTCGGAAGGACTGCAAGCATTCCAAATTCAGAAAATAATTAAAATTAACCTTAAAAATCAGTGTGGACGTGAGACACAAAACAGGCATAAAGAAAAAAATTGAAAAAAAAAACCAAGGAACGTTTATATAAATATAAATAAAAATATGAAAATTAGTAAAGCTAGTAATTTACATAATACATAAATACGCCCACACGTGTTACCAAGGAGCCTCAAGCATAATAGCACGTGTGTGATGCAATTTTGAATAAAAATTACACGCTCCTCTCTCTCTTTTTCTTGACATCTGTTTCTTACCAGCAGCTGTATACACATTTTTGAGAGATTTAATGTTTACTAATTTTTTAAGACTTTTTTTCTGATTCATTTAACATTCAGCGAGAGATGTTAATCGCTTTCATCGAATATAAAAATATGCATCCGGTGAATTGTGAACAGTTAAAGCATCGTAGTTTAGAGCATTGAACTTGCCATAGTCGAGTCCTACGCAGTGTAGTAGTTCCCAGCGGAAAGGGACTACTAGCAAGTCGTTTTGCAGTGACTGTCATTTATGAATCATCCAATCAAACAATACGTCCTAGCCCTTCCTTCTAAGACTTTCTCTATGGTTTTCCGGTTAGAACACGGCATGCCGCTGGAAGAGATAGAAATCGGGTCTGCAGCACCTATATATCTCCAGGGCCTCCCGTACGATCTCCGGTGTTGCCAGCGCTGCAGGGCTTTTGAGTGCATCCATAACCACGAGCAACGACAACAAACTATGAATCACGTCAATCTCTGTCGCTGGTTTGACAACGTCGGTAACTCTTTCTAATAAATCGGCAATAAACGAGTTCATCTGTATTAGTGATGGGACTGTTGGATAATGTATTAACTATCTTGTTCCTACTCTACCCTAATCATTAAGAACATACACCACTTTAATATAATACTTGGATTCATTATCATCATCATCGGAAATGCAATCAAGCAGAGTCTTAATTGCTTTACTAAACGATTCAATATTCATTGCAGTAATTTAACGTTTGGCTCGTAATCACAAGTGGATAGCAATTATTACAAACGATTTCAACGTCATTACTCAGAACGATTATTAAAGAAATCGCTGATGTCACGAAGATAACGAGAATGGCTGCGATGATGATGATGATGATTCATAATCATATTTACTACCGAGAGTAATCATTCAATTAATTAAATAGATAATGAATTAATGAATGAATTAATTAATGCCACTGACCGGTAAGTGCAAATTTTTCCAGCGCGATTATGGAGAAGAGGGTGACCGATGGATCGTCGTTGCATCTCTGAAGTTAATAAAAGAAGTAAGAGGTCGATCTATTAATCTTCTGACCGATTAAAAAATCTGTCAATCAATCGATACATACTCATAATCAGTCAACCAATGAGTTACTTACTCATAATCAATCAATCAATCAGTAACATACTCATAATCAATCAACCATTTAAGTCATTAATCAACCCTTTAAATTATCAATCAATCATTTAAATTTGCAATTAATTTTTTAACCATCAATCAATTATTTAAATCAAATAATTAAGTCAATCAATCAAACATATATAAGATTAGCCACAGAGTAATTTAATTTATTCGTTATTCAATAAAGTGTTAAAACGTCGATAAATTAAATCGTTTAAGTCATCGACTAATAAATCGTTTAAACCAACAAGCTTACGATGTTGTGGAAGAAAAACTTTAGAACGTCGTCCGACAGTAGTGAAATGCTGCTCGGACCTGCAAAAGGACAGACCAATCATATTTAATATTTAATAATAATATTTAATTAATTGATTAATAATAATATTTAATTAATTGATTAATAATAATATTCAATTAATTGATTAATAATAATATCTAATTAATTGATTAATAATAGCATTTAATTAATTGATCAATAATACTTAATTAATTGATTAATAATAATATTTAATTAATTGATTAATAATAATATTTAATTAATTGATTAATAATAATATTTAATTAATTGATTAATAATAATACTTAATCGATCCGCAAACTTATTGATCGATTCCTCGTTTTTAATTATTATTTAATTCCGTCATTATTGGGGCTGTTTTTAATCTGATTAAATTCTTAAACGACCGGTCAGTCGAGACTACTTGAGACTTAAGAGAACGCAGTCGTAATTTCATTGATAAGAGTATATCGGTCAATCAACATCCAGGCAGTCAAAAACCAGCCAATCAATACCCAGGCAATCGATAACCATATATGAGACAATAAACAAACGACCAATCAATAGTCAGCCGATATATAACTAGCCGATTTTAAATCTTCAAAAACCAGCTAATCACTACCATCAGATTAGTGTACTGTAAATAACGAAGGAATCGTACTTTAAGCGGCTTCTGCTGCACACGGCGCTATATAAATTGCCGTCTTTAATATCATCATCATCATCATCATCATCATTATTATTATTAATCGTACCGGCCATCTTCTCGGCTAGACAGGACAGCAGTATGCAGATGTTCCTCTTCTTCAGTGCGGGGGTCTGGTCGTCTTCCGAGCACATCTCGGAAATGTTCAGCAGCTGTCGCAGCTCCTCTATCAATTTCTGGAACCGGAAAAGGGCAGTTGTGATGATGATGATGACGATGATGATGACGATTATGATGATGGTGTGATGATGAAGAGGTTGAAAAGATGGTATCGAAATTAAACCCGCCGTCGTAAAAAATTATTAAAACATAAATAAAATTAATTGATTTAGAATAAAGCAAACCAATTAATTAAAAACAAATAAAATTAATTAATTGGAAATGAATTAAATCCATTAATTAAAAAAATAAAATTATTTAATTGGAAATAAATAAAACACAATTAATTATTCATAAACAATTCCGATAAAAATAAACCTATTTACTTATAAATTTTAATTGATGTAACATGTAACTATAACGTTATTTCACTGAATCTACTTCGACCCATCATTCCACGCGTTAAATTATTCGCCCCCCACCCACTTTAGATGGCACGGGAGTCTCTTCGACGATGACACTGATGGCGACTGGAGCGAGGGGGTCGTGGTCAGGTATGACGTCGACGACGTCGGACATGATCTGCTTCCAGCCGTGCTCGCTTTCCGCGACTTCATGGAGGAGCTGGAGTGACCAGGGCGGACCCTGCTCGCTGTACGGATGACAAGTTAAAATGGAATTAGTAATTGGAACGTTGAAAAAAAAAATCGCACGACCGAAATTCAAAGCCGGACTGCTTTCTTCAAACGCTTCTCTGCGATCAAAACCCAACAGGTGTATGACACCTTCCTATTATATACCTAGAGCAGGGGAAGGAGGTAAACAACGCAAACAAATTATTACCGCTACGTCCGATCAATAAAATCCACCCGCACATTCCCACTCGAGTACCAACTTGTCGAGTCTGCTCCTGACGACATTGAGGGTGTGAAGTATGAGGGGCTTGGGGCTCCTTGTTCTCAGGGCTTCTTCCACCACCTCCACGGCTCCAGACCTCGCCCGCGAATGCATTCCAGAGAGGAAGAGAACGTTGATTACGTCCGAGTCGTTGAACGCCAACTGCGGGGAATGCAGGGTGGCAGACGCTGCCCCCACTCCATGGCCGGGCGCACCCCTTCTTCGAGATGTGGAGGTAGAGGGGGATCTTCGGGAGGATTTTTGAATGCAGATGCAGCACAGTTTGGAACCCATCGAGACGACAGAGAGAAAAAAAACTGTAAGAGATAAACGATGGTGAAAATGAAATAAAACAAATACTTGTAGTCGATAATAATGTACTGATTAGTCAACATAGAAAGTGAATCTAGTCAACTTAGTGTAACAATTAGGCAAAAACAAATTCCGTTCACTAATCTTTCACTTTAGGGAAGTAATTATGTTTCTTACTAGAAATAACTCGTTGAAAAATGACAGAATTTTGTTAAATATCAATTTTTATATCGTTACAATTGCAGCACCACCTAGGAGTTATGCGAAGTTATTACACATTTAAAATAATATATTTATAATATAATATTTCTAATAAAACTCAGCAAAGTAAATTAAAATTAAATCCAGTTTTGAAATACCAAAACGAAAAGTTTTAAAGAAGTTTTGAAACAAAGAAATGCAATTTATTGCTACTTTGAGCGAATATCTGTTGAAGTTAAACATTGGACTGCAGTGTAACACATTGGCATTTATTAAAACAAAAAAGATATAAAATAAATAAAAAAAACAAGAATTCTACAAGAGAAGTTATAAGACAACATGGTCGCTTCGTTGTTAATATTTGAATAAACTTTTACTGTTTACATTTTTTTAAAATATCTATGATTAAAGTATGTTCTACTGACCAAAGGATGCTGTGTCTTTGAAGATTAACCTCTGAACAACGTAGTAATGTATTTTTATTTTTTATAGTAAGACAAAACATATATTAAACTTTTGAGCCATTCTTGTGTGGTAAGCGGAAAACATTAAAAGTAATGCTATAAAGTAAAAAACCTTTTTGGTTTTATTTTTTGCACTTTATGGCTATATATAGCCTCTTTAGTTAAAAAAAATATTTTTCAACTTTGAATGTGTATATTTCACTCCTAGCGCGAGTGAGAATAGATCCTCGTGTGGAACTATTTCACTTGGACACAACCCGGTTTCAAATGCTGAAAAGCCATTTTAAAAATCTCCAAAGAGATTATTTTAAATAATTTTCTTGATTGTTCTATTCTATCTATCATTTTCATGTAATTCATTTGTTTTATACTTTTATACCAAAAATAATTCAATCCTAAAAAGTGAAGAATATTACTTTTTGTTCTAAAGAAAAATGACGATTAACCTTTTATAGTTGTTAATTATAAGCATTATTTTGACAAAAATAACAGATATTTTTTAATAAATATAATACTTCTCTGAAAGTCTAATAAGAAATTCAATTCAAAAATTAAATTGAGGAAGAACATTCACTGATTAAGATTAGATTAAAAACATAACATAAAATTACCCCTACTAATTACTAAGTGATGTCGCCCAAGAAATTTCTTTTTTCTTCCCACTTGAAATTAATAATTAATTAATAAACGAATGGCGTTGTTGTTGGTTGGACTGGTTGGTCATTCAAAGTCATTCAGTAATCAAGTAACTTGACTTAGTCTTAATTAAACTCTGAAAAAGATATCTAGACTAAAAAAGACTTATAAGAAAAACAACGTAAGACTGGAGTCATTCAAAACATATTCTGCTGTTGGGAAGCGTGTTTACCCGTTAACCGATGTTGTTATTATTATTAAAGTGCGTATATTATTACAGTTTGTCACACATTAATTTTCAAAGATCAAGAGTAAATGTGAACGTAAGTTAATAATGTACAGAAGTTTATCTAAAAAAAAGTTATAAATGACTGATGTAGATTATAATTTTTTGAAAGTATAAATATGTTTTACAATTTAAAGCTTTACTAAGCAACACTTTTCTGTAGAGCTAGCTAGCTTGGGCATATCCATCAGAACACTACACAGGCCGATCAAATGGAACAACTTAGCTGGACATGTTCGAGTTTGATGTTCTGAGTTTTAATAAGTTCAAAAGTATCTAATTTTCAAAAACTTCGTAGCAATCGCGCCTATGCCCCCCAAATGACGCCCCTAACAATAATCAGTCTGACGAATTAACTCACAACCAAATTTGTTTTTGTGTATATTACATGCACAAATTGACAATCTGAAATAATTTTCAATTTAAGCAAAAAAAAAATTTATTCTTTAAAAGGCCCTACTTTTTGGAAAATTATCTTAGGAGAAGCTATTTCCTTTGCTCCACTAGAGCAGTGGCGTAGCGAGGAAGGGGGCAGCTGCCTGTTGGCTAGTGCACGCCAAAGAAAGGACTCATTATCAGTGGAGGCAAAAATGTACAAGGTTTGTAAGAAACATTTTGGAAAAAGTACATTTTCTTGGAGGCAAAAGAGCAAACGTGAAATGTTGTAGAGGCACATTGCCCCGGGTGCCAAAAACCCCAGCTACGCCACTGCTATAGAGAAAGGGAGGTGTTGCACCAGCAAAATCTTCAAAAGACTGACTGACCCACCTCGCTTACGTGCGACCTCATGCCGTTCCCATTTCATTTGAACTATATTTCAGCAAATTTTCAAACGAACAACTTTCTTACATTTAATATTTAAATTATTAACTAGAGAAAAGAATTAATTCAACTAATTTCATGTCAATAAAATCCTAATTCAGAAGAACTTTTGGGAAGATGATCATTTCTAATTTCTGTCTCAAGGCAGCATTATTCTGGACCTGAAAAGATAAAAAATAACTAATGAAATTAATATATTTTTTCCCCAAACTTGTCAGATGCAGAGTACATGATCACTTCTTGCAAGCGACCATAATAAAAAGATGCCTACAAGTAGATCAGATAGCGAAATAAAAGTCATGATTGAAGAAAGCTACCAACATTGTCGAACCAGCGACAGAGATTGACGTAGTTCTGCTTGCCGTAAAAAGACATGGACTTCTGTGAAACAAAAAAATCAACAATAAAAATATTATCACTGAGCACCGTAATTGGATTGAAGAAATCGTTGCGGTGCCAGATTTCCGACAGGTCGCCACCGTGCGTGAATCCTGGCGTAGATTACATTCAGATTGCTTGTACCAACAAGCCCACACTCGATAGAACTACAATACACAAGACTCGACTATGGCAGGTTTGGGTAGCTTACAACCACACAGATGTAATTATTAGAAGATATTTCAGAGTTTAAGATATTCAGACGGCTTGTACTAACTAGCCCACACTCGATAGAACTTACGAGAACTGAATGCAAACGGTAGAACATCATGACATCAGCCATTGTCAGTCGGTAGCCGACGAAATACGTCTTGTCCGAGAGATGGGAATTCAACTCCTGTGATTGTGAAATAAAATGGTGAATTAATATTTTATAACAATCGTTACAATATTAAATATATTAATATAATATTCATCATTAAAGTATTAACAAATAATTAAAATATAAACATTAATTTACTTAACAAAAAAGATTTCATAAATAGCATTTCATAACATTAAATATGAATGAAGAAATACATATAACTCAATAGTTTCTCCACTGATCAATAAACACTGTTTATTTACTTTAATTAATAATCAATTACAGTTATTTAATTTATGTTGAAAATATAAAAAAAAATGTTTGAAGCCTGACAGAAAGAAGGATGATCATCTCCTTGTCATCACATCGGTCAAGCTTTGTTACACGATACTCCAACCACTGGTTGATGAGAGAAGATTCTAGAAGATCTTTTCCTGAATAATTAAAAAAAAGACTGATATTGTAATGTGTGAAGGCTTTAATAGATATCTTCAAATTATCATAATTTATGCACTCATTTATATTCAAACATATTTTTTAGAAGATATAGCACAAAGTAATCATTGGCATTATAAATTAAAAATTTCTCTTTTCACCTTGTTTATAAAGAAGCTTTTTCTAAGCATTAATTTTCCATATTCAAGTTTCAGTTCTTACAGTTTCAATAAATATTTATACTTTCATTCCAAACAAGACCATTCTTAATTGATCGCTTTGTAGCATGGAAAAGCATTATATAGTCTTCCCAATTAATTTAATATTAATATATATATATATATATATATATATTAATTAACTGAAAGTCATAAAATTTAATATATACATTTAAGTGACAGTACCCTCATTTTAAATGTTTGTGTAGATAAAAACTTGAAACAATTGAAAAATAAGTTAAAATGAAAAATACTCAACCCAAGAGAAATGTGACATCTCCATTCTCCCTGGCAAGATATTTAGCACAAGAAGAAATTCCTTTAATAGCAGAAGAACCGTTTTCTGTTTTCAGGACTGGACACTGTAGCCATAAATAATAAAACAAAATAAACTGAACAGATGCAAATGAATCCAATATGAATGCAATACAAAGAAAACATTCAAGATGTGTAACGTAAATGTTTTATCTCTAAGTAATGAATTATGAATAGTCAATTTTATATTCATAGAAGACATGACAGCAGAAGACACTATCCAGTGGATAGTATCCACTACTACTACTATCTATCTCTATCAGTATCATCAGCTATCTGCACTATCAGCATCAGACTAACCTTAACTGCGCCGATTCCAACAATGGATACTTGCTTGGATTTTACCGGCAGATTTTTAGACAGCGATACAAACTTATTTATTGAAGAAATCTCCGTTTTTGGATCCATGATTGTGCAACAATGCTTCGCCTGCTCAGTCATCTTTTATCGTCTTCCAAAGTTATGAAAATGAAAGTAGAAAGTGGAGATACCTTATGATATCTATGGTAATACCATATGTCGATAGGATATAACCTAATATATTTAAAAGGTTAAATACAATAAAAACATGATAACAATTTGAGAGGTTGTGGTGGTATTGCGGTAAAGCGTTCACCTGTCGGCTTATATTAGGTCGGTGCTTTTCGAATCTCACCAGCATTGCTCAGCTTGAGTGTCTTGCTGAATTAACTACTTTCTTTTATTAACTTTAAAAAAACATTTTAATTAATATATCTATGATCATATGTATATGTCTCAATATGTCTTCTCTACGAGTCTAGATTCGATTTTTAGGATGTTCACTTGTTCACTGGCCGTTCAGAGCTCTTATAATATAAAATGTTATGTTTTTTTTATAAATGTTTTTTATTTAAAAAATTCTGAGCGATTGAACCGATTGAACACTTTTTACAAACTTTTATTTAGGTTACAATCTCTGTTTGTGTGTGTGGCTTTCTCTGCACAAATCTGCAAGTAAAATTTAACCAGCTTTTTGACTAGCTAGAAAGCTGAAACTTTTAACATAGCTTTATATTGGATGACAAATTGACAATACATAATTCAATTAAAAAAAACTTACAAACTTTTATTTAGGTTACAATCTCTGTTTGTGTGTGTGGCTTTCTCTGCACAAATCTGCAAGTAAAATTTAACCAGCTTTTTGACTAGCTAGAAAGCTGAAACTTTTAACATAGCTTTATATTGGATGACAATACATAATTCAATTAAAAAAAACTTAATTTGAACATCTTTTGTATTTCTAAATTGAATGTATTTTATATTAAAGTTTGTGTTAAAAAAACTTGTTTTTTCTTTTACCTGTTCGACTTAAAATATATCAACGCTTTGCTATAATATCTTTGTTTTTACAAACGCTGATTTACTTTTAAATTTAATTTAAACTTCTAATATAAATAAGTTCTTAAAAACTCTCGGTGCTTTGTAAGCATTTGCTTTGATATAATATAATATAACTATTAAACTTCATGGAAGCTTTTGTGGCTTATTTGGTTAACATAGCAACCGATATCAATGCGCTGAGTCAGCAGTTTTCCCAGGAACATTCTATCAGTTTTAAAGCTTTTCAGAGGGCATGGAAGCAGATGTCTTTTGACCATTTTTTCACCGGTCGCAGATATGACATAGAGTGCAGAGATGTATGTATTTATTTTTATCAATAGCTCAGCCATGTTTTTCAATAGGTATGTGTGAAACTTGTTACATGGCATATCAACTGAACAAAACATTTATTTAAAAATTTAAAGTGAATCAGAACTATTAATAATCGTGTGTGAGATCCACCATCAAACATTTAAAAACTATATTCTTTAACAGTTGCAGCATTCACAACTTCATTTCCAATTTTTAATAAATTGGGAATAAATACATTATTTATTTCATTCATTCGTCACCCTTGCACTGACACTGAAGGATCTTTGTTTCATTGAACTCTCCCTTTTCTTATATAGCTTAAAGTTGTGCCCTCTGGTACCTTCATATCTCGATCTTTCAAAAAATCTTTCCGGACTTAGAATAGAATAGAATCGTTCCTTTTATGGCAATGCATTCTATTTGTTAAAATTTTCTCAAATATATTTTATTTTTAAAATGGTTTATATGTTTGCAAAAAAAAAATAATTTCATAATAAAAGAAATTTTTGAAAAAACTTTTTTTCATTTCTGTAATTTTTCTATTTTCCCCGTCTCCACAGATCACAGAGGAAAGTTTAAAAGCTGCCTTGAATTTCTGCCTTCCTCCTCATCTGGTCCAGACGAGAATATTCGGCATTTATCTCGTCTACGCCCTCTACAACTGTCATCCTTTCGATTCTAAGGTCAAGGTTGGTGTTGCCCTCGTATGGGGCGTGTTGTTGTTTTTCACGGGATTCATTTGACACGCAGCGCTCACGCTGATAGCCTCCGATAGCTCCAGGCTCACTCCATCTCAAGGCTTAACTCTATCGATTGACTCCTATTTTGAGCAGGAGTTACATATTTAAAAAGAAATTAAAAACAACCCTCTTTGCATCTACTTACCAAGACTTCTAACAATAGTTAACTTTTGTTTCCTTTCATTCCGTTCACCATGTACTTCTAAATTCCAAATTTTGTTCATTTTCGTTTTACTTTAAAATTTATGTTTCCATGTAAAGTTGGCTGCTGGTCTGTTATGTAAGTGGCACTAAAAAAATGACTGTTAATAATTAAATAAATAAATAAAATATATTTTTATACAAATTTGCAGTTTTGTTAGTCATAATTCATAGAGCATGTATTTTATATAAACGCATATTTTTGTTTCTAAGTAATATTCTCTATGTAATAACCTGCCGTATCAGGCCATGTTAACGATATATGTTATTTTTTGAGTTATACTGGCCTGCGGAAGTACAGTGTATATTACATCAAAATTATGATTATTATTATTACTACAGTATGTGAAGCGCTGTTGCGACCGTGATTTTCCAATCTATATGGCGAACCAGCTTTGCAATCTTAGAGCAAATAACCAGCCATAGTTAGTAGTTCACCTTTGTTTATTTGATGATGGTGGTGGAAATAGACTTTTTCCAGCATCGAAAAATGTCTGAATGCTGGATTCTGAGGTGTACGGACGATTACCATCTGACTGACCTTTGTTGATTTTTCTAGGTTAGGATTCTGTTACAGGAATGGAAAGATCTGTTGAATTTTATAGACCAGGTGAAATATCACATCAAGACAGGAAGAGATGCACTTTTCATGGATTGTTTGAGTGAGTGATACCGGTAGTAGTTGTATAATAGAATTGTAGTACAGTATAAAATCATAGTACAATATATAGTTAAAGAAGTACATGTATAATTGATACAATTATAGTACTACTCGTTTGTATAGTAACAAAGTTACAGTGTGATATAAATCTTGGATATTTGTAGAGCTTTTTCTACAAATCTGCTTGGTAGTGTTAATTTTTAAACGTGTCTCAAACCATGCATGTTTTTCTTGCGAGCCTTAAAACTTTGCATAATATGTGTATAATTAATAATTGTGTATAATTAATTAATATGTGTATAATTAATTAATACTTCTATAATTAATTAATACTTCTATAATTAATAATGTTGTACAATTAATTAATACGTGTATAATTAATATGTGTATAATTAATAATTGTGTATAATTAATTAATATGTGTATAATTAATAATAAGGTGTCCATCTTTATTTTCTCCATCGGTAATTATGCAAAAAATTAGCATAATACATGTATAATTAATAATAACTGTGTCCATCTTTATTTTCTCCATCGCTAATTATGCAAAAAATTAGCATAATACATGTATAATTAATAATAACTGTGTCCATCTTTATTTTCTCCATCGCTAATTATGCAAAAAATTAGCATAATACATGTATAATTAATAAGGTGTCCATCTTTATTTTCTCCATCAGCTCCGGGACAAGCGGAAGACCTCCCCGACGTACTGGCCGTCTTCCGTCAACTTCGTCAACGTCGAGCTTTCGTTGACGTTGTCACTAAATCGTCGGTTGGTTTCAGCATACTTAGGTTACGGTAAACATGGTAGAAAATTCATGTACCATACACATGTTTACATTATTAACATAATATATTCTGGTCAGCTCCACCCATCGATGACCAAGTCGGTTGGTTTCAGCGCAGAGATTAAAAAAAAATTATTATCAGTCGTTTTGGTTATTTAATTTACTTCACTCATTGAACTTAGGTTACCGTAAAAACGGTAGAAAATTTACGTACGGTTTACATGTTTACATTATTAACATAATATATTCTGGTTAGCTCCACCCATTGATGACTCAGATGCTGGACAGCGAAACAGAACAAAGGAGGTCAGACTACATCCTCAATAGGGCTTCTGTTGTCTCCAAGCTCTTCGATGTGAATGCTATTGATGTAAGTTGTGATTACATAAATTACGTTTCGTTTTATCGGCTTGTTGTTTATCGTTATCGGTATTAATTTTTAAGACATCGCTTTTCTTATGCTGAGTCTAAGTTAAGTTAAGGAATTCCCAGTTTTAACTTAAAAATCTTGAAGTTGAATTTCGCCGTGATGCTTATCTTGCGAACCTCCCCTTTAATTGCCATTTACGACACGCACAGGAAGTCAAGCGGGGGGCGGGGGGTCCTATTCTATCGGCCCGAACGCCATTTAGCTTTATCGTACGAGGGATGCTTATCCGTAATGTGTAAACACTCTAATTTGTTGTTGTTGTTGTTGATGTTGCTAGGAGTTGAGCGCCCTGATGACGGAATACGACCTGCAGAAAGAAGCTCTCTGCTCGAATCTTCCTTCCGAGGAAAGATCCCTGAAGGTGACCGACGGCTGTCTGGTCCAGGATGTTACGAGGTTGGAAAATACTACTAATAATAATAATAATAATTATAATAATAATAATAATAATAATAATAATAATAATAATAATAATAAAAATTTATGGCGTTTCTGCTATGCAAGTCGTTGAGTCGGAGGTGTTTGAAGACTCAATCAGCACGTATTTTTCTGTTTGGAAGGAGCTTTCATTTTGCTTTCAAACTTTTCCGTGTAGCCAGGCATAAAGCACATATATAATTATTAATGTACAATAAGAATGTTTTTTGATGTTATAATAGTTATGATAATAGTAATAATGATAATAACTGTAATTAATTTTTGTTAATCATATATCATATTACACATTCGAAGACTAAAATAACCACGTGGTGTGATCGTTTACATTATTTCAGGATCGTTGCCGGCCATTTGGAGTGGAATAAACAGAAAGCTCACAAGAAGGTAGGCATTTTCATGTATCATCATTATCATCTCTTATTTTTTTTATTTCTCTTTTACAACGCCTTTTCCAAGACAAGTCTCGCTCGAAGGCGAGAAAGGGTACTTGCAGAGGCAGCCATTTGTAGGCGCCTACCCTTTTAGCAATGCGAGTGAACTTCTTGCTCAAGGGAGTTACGCTGGTGACGCCGGCGAGGTTCGAACTGCCGACCTAACGATCGACAGGCGAACGCTCTACCGCTCTGCCACCAGCGCCTCATTATCATCATGTGACTTGGCTCATTGTATAATCACACTGTTGGATGATCTAAAGATCACATTATTTGATGACTTAGGAGTCACAATATTAAATGACTTATAAATCAAACTATTTGATGACTTAGAAGTCACGCTATTGGATGACATAGAAGTTATTGGAAGACTTAGAATTTCCACTATTGGATAAATTAGATAATTAGCAGTCACACTATAGAATACATGATGTGAGAAGCTTCTTATCGCATCAGGAGTTGCAGTGCTCTAAGCAGCTCCAACAGTCGCCAATTTTATTTTCATGGAGTTTTCAACTTGCAAAGAGTTTTTTGTAATTCTCAAGCTTGTGTTCCGTTTTTCAGGGTCGCTCCAGGTCGCAGGAAGCCAACCAATCTGATGTCGAGTCCGAGTCTGATGTAGATCAGGTTGGTCCGACGATTTGCTCGTTTTTAATGTTAATTTTTATATGTTTAATATTTTTATTTATTTGTCCATTTATGTATATTGCATTTATTTGTCCGTTATATATATATTTCGTTCGTGGTACTAGCGATTTCAATAGTTTTGAATTTTTTGTATAAAAGTACACCGGTTCAGAAAACAGTTACGTTTCATGATTCTTTCCAGCTGCATAGTGAAATAGAAACTTTTCAGCGATTTAGAGTTCGTTATTATTTTAAACACTAGACGTGACCGTTGTTTTCCTATTTCCGCCCTACGTAACTGCATGACGCTAATTTCTAACATACACACATACATACATACATATATAAGGACATCGGAAATCACGTATGTTGAATGTTGATTGACTTGTCTTCAAATCGGTTTGTTTTTTTTTTTCGTTTCAAGACGTCGAGTAGAGCATCGCCGGAAACCAGCCGCCGCAAATCCATCGGGGAGAAGCGTAACAAGATCAAATCGACGGCCGCCAAGGCACGCCCGAAGGCCTTCGACAGGCTCGGCAGAAGCTCTCGCGTCGCCGCGACCGACGGTGACGCCGTCGCGACGAACGACGTCGTCGATTCTCCTGCCGGCAGAAGAAATAAAGGCAGGAACGGAAGAACTGCGGGGAGGCGGCCGAGGTCGGACGAAGATCGAGAGGACGCGGTCGTTGATAGAAATAACAATAAGAGCGGCGGCGACGGCGTCGCAGGAGACGTAACGGCGAACGACGTCGTCGACAGCGAACTGGTGATGAATCTCATCACGGACGCAGCGGCCAGCGATAGCGACTCGTCCGAAGAAGCCGTCGACGTGGCGACGCCGAGTAGAAAAACGACCGAGCGGTTGACGAAGAAGAAGCCGTCGAAGAAAAGAAGAAGAGACGATGTAGGCGACTTGGGCAGCAGTGACGGAGCGATCGAAGACCGGGGGGACTGTTTTGTGGTCGTGGAGGAACTGGTGAGGAGAGACGAACGCGGTGTAAACAACGGCAGAGCTGCCGTCTCTGCGAGCGGGAGCAAATCTAAAAAGAGGAGAATACGTTGAGAAGCGAGCGATGTGCGTGCGTTGAAATGCTACTTGACGATTTTGTGTGTAAATAAATTATGCTTTGTTTTTTTTTTATGATTTATTAACGTTGTAAGGAGTTTATCGTTTGTTTTTTAATCTGGTTCTACTGAAAAACGAAAAATTCAATGCTGTTTTCTTCTCTTGTGTTGAGTTTATTTTTGTCAGGATTTAATTTTAAGATTTTTTTTTCGTTTTTAACTGCAAACTTTTATGTGTACGTTTTAACGATTTCGTTACAGCATTGAACTTAACTTTTTTTTTGTTGCACGGCATTTAAGTTTTATTTCTTTATTATTTTTTCACTTGTGTAACAAATTGCATGTAAATGGTTGTTTCAGTTTGCTTGTATAAATTCCTTTCAACTGTTTTTTGTTGCACGGCATTTCCTTGCGCATTTCAGTTTTATTTTCTTATTATTTTTTTCACTTGTGTAACAAATTGCATGTAAATGGTTGTTTCAGTTTGCTTGTATAAATTCCTTTCAACTGTTTTTTGTTGCACGGCATTTCCTTGCGCATTTCAGTTTTATTTTCTTATTATTTTTTTCACTTGTGTAACAAATTGCATGTAAATGGTTGTTTCAGTTTGCATGTATAAATTCCTGTCAGCTCTGTTAGATGGGAAAAGTTTTTATTTTCTGCCTTGTGTACCATATCTCAGAATCATACAGTCTTACGAATACGCATATGCAGTTAATCTGGTCACTTATTATTATTACTCATTAATTGATTGGCTGCTGATACTGATGTTTATGAGTGGTGCCACTGACCAGAGGAGTAGCGGGGGGCGGTGGGACACGTGTACCCCTGAGCCAAAAAGTTGAGGAGGTATTTTAAAACGTTTGATGAAAAAATACTTACGACTAGACCAGGTCATCAGCTATTTTGGATGAACAAGTGGATTCTTTTCGGGGTAGAACCTATGACTGCCGATCCCTCGATCATCAGCTTTTTTTTTTTTTAGAGGGACATGATCATAACGTTTTTGAAAAAAAGTCTAGATGGGTATTTCCAGGGTGGCATTTTTTATACCATGTCACCTGTTGTCACTACCGATCATCTTCATTGGACTGTTCACCGCTTTCAGCTGGGGTTTGAATGAAATTAAATTCTTAGTGCAGACTAAAAACATTTCCAATATAAAGCAAGAATTTAAAAATCTGCAATATAAAACAAGAATATAAGCATGGATTCCGGTTAAGCAAAAATAGAGTCTTTTCCATAAACATTTCTGACCCCCTGGTGTGAGATGAATGTTGGACAATATTTAAGGTGGCGTAAGTCCATGTTAATGGGCCTCAAGGCCACCGAACAGATGTGTTTTGAGGACCTTAAATGCTGCAAGCAGATTTAACTTCTGGTGGGAGTTGGTTCCAGATTCTTGGCCCAGCGACTTCAAATGACCTATCACCAGCACTCTTGAGACGCCCTGCCGATATTATTGCCCTTCGGTGGGTGGTTATTTTTCGTAAACAAATCACCTTCACAAAAGCAAATATATTGTTGCAATATTGACGACCGTTTTCAGGGCTCATTAAAATGGTACTAAATATTTATTGGAAGATGATAAGCACTTAACCAGATTGTGTAAGTTTCAATAACTGTTATTGAGACTTAGTCCAGGAGAATTAAAAAAAAGCTGGCATAATTGGAACAAAAGCAGTTTGATATTTTGTTTTGTAGGTATATGTGTTAGCAACAATTAGTTAAAAATCCACCCTTCCAACTCATCGTTTAAAAAAATTACAGACGATTTTCAAAATCGGCCTTAAAATCGGTAAATTAATTGAATATGCCAGCTCTTTTAATCCAATTAGATGAAAATAACTAAAGTTTAAGCTGAATGCTTTATTGTTACTTATTGCATGATATACAAACATTAAAAATTATAAAAAAAAAAAAAAAAGAAAGAAAAAAAAAAAAAAAAAACTACAAATGAACTGATTTATGGAGCCGTTTTTCCATAAAATATACAATATATCAGCTCTTAAAATCCATTTAAATAAAAATAACTCAATCTATAGATGAAAACTACCTAATACAAAATATACATAAGTTAAAATTTGTCTCGCAACATTATATACGGATACAAATAAACTACTTTATTGTGCCGTTTTTGACTAAATGTGCAAAATAAATTAAGATTAATATGAAAATTGCTTGTTACATACTATTTAATATACACATATTAAAAAGCATACATATAAATCCATAAATAATTTCCAATTTCAACATACAATAAAAAGAACAAACAGAAAAACAACAAAAACACCTAAAAATAACAATTTCTTTATTTCCCGCCCTGTGTCCTTTGTCTGTGTGCCTATATCCCTTTTGTTTGGTTATATAAAGTTTGTATGGTAGGTCCAGTAGTACAATTTCTTTAAAATAATGAATAAGAATTTCAGTTAGACCACTGTAAATAAAGCCTCACGTTAAATTTGCATCCCGATCGGAGACGCTCAGATCATCAATATCAGAAGTAGTCAAAAACTCCATTTTCAATATTGATTCCAAAAGCAAAGCAAAGCTGACTCTACTAAAAAGTGGCCGCGTAGTGCTCTAGCCACTGCCTTCCCTGTCATCATGTGAGTTATGGCTATGGGTCCATAACAGCACTGCAGCGCCTCTGTCAAACCTGAGCCGGCCATGACATGACCAATGCTGCCCAAATAATTCATCAAGACATGAAACCCACCTAGACGACATACTATGTTCAGTTTGGATGAATGCACAATATCAACAGCCTTTAACCACAGCGGCTGATCGAAAGTCACACAAGCCGTTGGAATGTTGAGCTTTTCAGCCTGGCGTTCTATGAAAGTTAACGTGGAAAAAATACAAGACATGTCATTAGGATTCAAATCAATAATCGGAAGCATCCTTATGTCTGATGATGATCTGAAATCTCCGTCTGGCTTACAAGCATGTTCCATAAAGCCAGACCAATTTGGCCTTTGCTGATCTTCATCTAAGCACAAGATACCGATTTTCCAGGCAAGTTCCAAGTTTAAAGAAGGAGGCAACACAGAAGGAAAATTTAATTGAGAGATGGGCTTGAAAGACATCAATGATAATGATGACTTGTCGGGGAATGTGTATCCCAATATAGGAATACCTCGGTTGTTCACAACACAACTGGATTTTAGGCGTGACAATCGGGGTACAGGTGATTCAGCAAAGTGTCCTGACCCTAATCGATTACACGGAGTAGACATTGATATGATGCCCATACCGTGAAAGGTACCACTTCCATCTAAAGTGATAACGTTGTGGTCAAGATTATCACCAGACCATTGCGTAAAACATTGAGGAAAAGACTGAGGAGTATCAGGGGAGTCATTCTGAACCACTGATTGTTTAAAAAGTTTAACTTCATCATATGAAATTGAAAATCCCAACCGTGACAGCAAATCAAGCAGCCATCTAGATCCAAAGGCGTGATCTAAACTAACTCCAACGCCAAACAAAATTGGAGAAATAAGAGATCTTTGTCTTGCCCCCTGCACAATAGAATGACATATGGAAACTTGTTTTATTTCATTACAAACAATATTTTCTATTAAGATTTTCAACAAACTAGGAATCCACCTTTTGGCATTTTCAATATTTGAGAAATCATCAGTTCCTGGATATGTTTCATTTGAGGACATTTCCCTTATTTGAGCTCTTATCAATTTTGCTGCTGCCACTATGATACGCTCACTCTCATCTTCTATGCTACTCTTTTTTTCATCATACCATTGCTTAGTTATAATGTGAGACGCCATGTTACGGAAGCAAATAACATTTTTCCGACCACAAACTTCGGCAAAAAATATGTGCTCGGCGTAGCGTTCTTCCAGCTTTCGTTTTATATGTTTTAATGAATACACTTCACCATCTTCCGATAATTCTTGCATTTTAATTTGTAATTCAGCTATTGTATAAATTCCTTGATCTTCTTCTTCTAACCAGTCACACAGTTTCTCAAAAGTAATTAACGTGTCGTTATCTGGATGTCGACCTGGCTGGTTTCGGCCAGCGGTATTATCTCCGACATGTGACGATCTACATTTTTGGAACACAGAAAGACACACTCTGTGGTAACGAGCTTCTTCAGCAGGTAAGTCATTGCATGTATTTAACCTACCAAGAACTTCTACACTCCATGCATCATTTCTTTTGTGGCAAGTTTCAATTATAGTTTCTCTGAATTTCAATGTCATCACAGTACTTGATTCTTCTTTTAAATGTTTTTTACTTTCTCCAAAAACTATTTTTCCACACAAAAAACAATGTTGCTTCCAATTGAAAGTGTCGACAGACGATCGTAATAATTTACACTTAAAATTCTCTTGATCAACACCAACACCTTCTGCATGCTGCTCATTCTTTCGTTTCAATTGATCGAAACTTCTTTTGTTAGTGTAGTCTCTCCGGCAATGGTCATGAACATTAGCTACATTTGGTTTATTTAACAGATACTCTGTTAACTGTTCATCACCACGTAAAACGCTGAATTGACATAATGTTTCAATACCTTTAACACCAAGTGTAACCATCTTGACTGTATCACAGACGTTGTCGGAACGGAATTCAGTTCGACAAATTAAACATACCATTTCATTTAATTCACCCATTTCGAAAAAGAACAATAAAAACTCCAAAAAATAGATGTTTTACAAAATACTAACTTAGAAATCCGATGTTTTACGACAATTTACGAAAATACTAACTTATCGCTCACTTCGGTAAATCTCTTTCAAAAAAGCGTCAAAAAACCAATTTCCGAAACGACGATTTCAACCGATTTTTGCAGGAAGAATCATAAACGTATTACAAACAATATATCCAAAAATCAGCTTGATGCGAATTTTGTCTAGGTACAACAAGGAAAAATTTTAATTCTCCTGGACTAGTCCAGGAGAATTAAAAAAAAGCTGGCATAATTGGAACAAAAGCAGTTTGATATTTTGTTTTGTAGGTATATGTGTTAGCAACAATTAGTTAAAAATCCACCCTTCCAACTCATCGTTTAAAAAAATTACAGACGATTTTCAAAATCGGCCTTAAAATCGGTAAATTAATTGAATATGCCAGCTCTTTTAATCCAATTAGATGAAAATAACTAAAGTTTAAGCTGAATGCTTTATTGTTACTTATTGCATGATATACAAACATTAAAAATTATAAAAAAAAAAAAAAAAGAAAGAAAAAAAAAAAAAAAAAACTACAAATGAACTGATTTATGGAGCCGTTTTTCCATAAAATATACAATATATCAGCTCTTAAAATCCATTTAAATAAAAATAACTCAATCTATAGATGAAAACTACCTAATACAAAATATACATAAGTTAAAATTTGTCTCGCAACATTATATACGGATACAAATAAACTACTTTATTGTGCCGTTTTTGACTAAATGTGCAAAATAAATTAAGATTAATATGAAAATTGCTTGTTACATACTATTTAATATACACATATTAAAAAGCATACATATAAATCCATAAATAATTTCCAATTTCAACATACAATAAAAAGAACAAACAGAAAAACAACAAAAACACCTAAAAATAACAATTTCTTTATTTCCCGCCCTGTGTCCTTTGTCTGTGTGCCTATATCCCTTTTGTTTGGTTATATAAAGTTTGTATGGTAGGTCCAGTAGTACAATTTCTTTAAAATAATGAATAAGAATTTCAGTTAGACCACTGTAAATAAAGCCTCACGTTAAATTTGCATCCCGATCGGAGACGCTCAGATCATCAATATCAGAAGTAGTCAAAAACTCCATTTTCAATATTGATTCCAAAAGCAAAGCAAAGCTGACTCTACTAAAAAGTGGCCGCGTAGTGCTCTAGCCACTGCCTTCCCTGTCATCATGTGAGTTATGGCTATGGGTCCATAACAGCACTGCAGCGCCTCTGTCAAACCTGAGCCGGCCATGACATGACCAATGCTGCCCAAATAATTCATCAAGACATGAAACCCACCTAGACGACATACTATGTTCAGTTTGGATGAATGCACAATATCAACAGCCTTTAACCACAGCGGCTGATCGAAAGTCACACAAGCCGTTGGAATGTTGAGCTTTTCAGCCTGGCGTTCTATGAAAGTTAACGTGGAAAAAATACAAGACATGTCATTAGGATTCAAATCAATAATCGGAAGCATCCTTATGTCTGATGATGATCTGAAATCTCCGTCTGGCTTACAAGCATGTTCCATAAAGCCAGACCAATTTGGCCTTTGCTGATCTTCATCTAAGCACAAGATACCGATTTTCCAGGCAAGTTCCAAGTTTAAAGAAGGAGGCAACACAGAAGGAAAATTTAATTGAGAGATGGGCTTGAAAGACATCAATGATAATGATGACTTGTCGGGGAATGTGTATCCCAATATAGGAATACCTCGGTTGTTCACAACACAACTGGATTTTAGGCGTGACAATCGGGGTACAGGTGATTCAGCAAAGTGTCCTGACCCTAATCGATTACACGGAGTAGACATTGATATGATGCCCATACCGTGAAAGGTACCACTTCCATCTAAAGTGATAACGTTGTGGTCAAGATTATCACCAGACCATTGCGTAAAACATTGAGGAAAAGACTGAGGAGTATCAGGGGAGTCATTCTGAACCACTGATTGTTTAAAAAGTTTAACTTCATCATATGAAATTGAAAATCCCAACCGTGACAGCAAATCAAGCAGCCATCTAGATCCAAAGGCGTGATCTAAACTAACTCCAACGCCAAACAAAATTGGAGAAATAAGAGATCTTTGTCTTGCCCCCTGCACAATAGAATGACATATGGAAACTTGTTTTATTTCATTACAAACAATATTTTCTATTAAGATTTTCAACAAACTAGGAATCCACCTTTTGGCATTTTCAATATTTGAGAAATCATCAGTTCCTGGATATGTTTCATTTGAGGACATTTCCCTTATTTGAGCTCTTATCAATTTTGCTGCTGCCACTATGATACGCTCACTCTCATCTTCTATGCTACTCTTTTTTTCATCATACCATTGCTTAGTTATAATGTGAGACGCCATGTTACGGAAGCAAATAACATTTTTCCGACCACAAACTTCGGCAAAAAATATGTGCTCGGCGTAGCGTTCTTCCAGCTTTCGTTTTATATGTTTTAATGAATACACTTCACCATCTTCCGATAATTCTTGCATTTTAATTTGTAATTCAGCTATTGTATAAATTCCTTGATCTTCTTCTTCTAACCAGTCACACAGTTTCTCAAAAGTAATTAACGTGTCGTTATCTGGATGTCGACCTGGCTGGTTTCGGCCAGCGGTATTATCTCCGACATGTGACGATCTACATTTTTGGAACACAGAAAGACACACTCTGTGGTAACGAGCTTCTTCAGCAGGTAAGTCATTGCATGTATTTAACCTACCAAGAACTTCTACACTCCATGCATCATTTCTTTTGTGGCAAGTTTCAATTATAGTTTCTCTGAATTTCAATGTCATCACAGTACTTGATTCTTCTTTTAAATGTTTTTTACTTTCTCCAAAAACTATTTTTCCACACAAAAAACAATGTTGCTTCCAATTGAAAGTGTCGACAGACGATCGTAATAATTTACACTTAAAATTCTCTTGATCAACACCAACACCTTCTGCATGCTGCTCATTCTTTCGTTTCAATTGATCGAAACTTCTTTTGTTAGTGTAGTCTCTCCGGCAATGGTCATGAACATTAGCTACATTTGGTTTATTTAACAGATACTCTGTTAACTGTTCATCACCACGTAAAACGCTGAATTGACATAATGTTTCAATACCTTTAACACCAAGTGTAACCATCTTGACTGTATCACAGACGTTGTCGGAACGGAATTCAGTTCGACAAATTAAACATACCATTTCATTTAATTCACCCATTTCGAAAAAGAACAATAAAAACTCCAAAAAATAGATGTTTTACAAAATACTAACTTAGAAATCCGATGTTTTACGACAATTTACGAAAATACTAACTTATCGCTCACTTCGGTAAATCTCTTTCAAAAAAGCGTCAAAAAACCAATTTCCGAAACGACGATTTCAACCGATTTTTGCAGGAAGAATCATAAACGTATTACAAACAATATATCCAAAAATCAGCTTGATGCGAATTTTGTCTAGGTACAACAAGGAAAAATTTTAATTCTCCTGGACTAACTTGTCTGATCATAAACACTTACTAGAATATTCTGCATACATGGGTGTATTCAAGCAGTTTATAAATTTATTTTATTATTAAGCCGATTTTATTCTGCACAGATGAGTAGTAGATTCAATTTTAATTGAGTTAATTTTTATTAAAATCTTCAATAAATTCAATTTTAATTGGTCTAATTTCATTAAAATGAAGATTCCATATTTTAAAACTTTTTATTCGGTCTTTTAGTGAGCGATTGAATATTTCTTTGTAATAAAAAGAATTCTCGTTCGCTTTCATTCAATTTTTTATTACATTTCAGTGAAATTCTGATATTTGTAAATAAATCAATTCGTTTGCGATTTAAATTATTAAATTAGTTAATTTATTGTATAACATTAATTATTTTTGCAATCACCAATAAGAAAATCTGCAGGTAATTTTTAACAATTTAAAACACAAAATTAAAATATATAGTATCTGCAGGTAGGTATAATATTTCTTTCAAACTGAATAGAAATTCGCGAATTCTCTCTCTCCCACACTTTCCAACCAATATCGTCATATATATCCAGTTTTCCTGTCCCATCTATCCACAATCGCCATAATCCCTGCAGTTTCCACTTAGGAACTGTATGCCAACCACTAGTACCACTTTATTATCATTTTTTTTTACTTCAATTGATCCAGCAGTTGACTGTAGAATCCAGTTCGACTAGTTAAAACCACGCAAACAATTAAGACCCAGTCTTCTGTTTCAACTACAACCAGGTCCCTGGAGGCACGCCTACGACGTCAACGTTGCGACATTTGACGCCGGACGCTCCTGCGGTCGCTGCTGCACCGATCGTAGACATCATCTGACTGCCGACAACACCGCCGCCGCCACCGGGAGCAAACCCGATGCATTTTCGCTGGAGGAACATACAGATCTCGTTAAAGCTAGGACGCAGTTTAGCCTCCCTGTTCCAGCATTGGAGCATGAGGTCGTAGATCTCTTTCGGACAATCCATGGCCGGCTTCGGAAGACATTGGTAGTCGACGGTCGACGATCGCTTGAGGTACTGAGACTCCCCGGCGACGTCCGTCGCCTGGCTGAGGACGAGGAGGTTCTTGATGACTTGAGTGTCCGTCATGTCGTGGTACGGCCGTTTCTCGGCTCTTGTGAGGATCTCCCAGAGCGTTACGGCAAAAGACCAAACGTCACTTTTACTGCTGTATTTTTCCTGGAAAAATAGAGAAAAAAGGTAAACAAGTGGAGAAGGAAAGAAGAAGAAAAAATGGACATGACTGCTATAAGAGATTTTCGGTAGAGAAGTTTTAAGAGCTGGGATGTTGTTGGTCTTTTGTGGGGAATAATAAATGGATCGATGGAAGAGTAAATTCACAATTAAATAACTGAGTTAAAAGTCATTTTTTTTTAAAATAAATTGTTTATTATAGTTACACGCTCTATCACTCATTGTTCTTATCGTGCCGATCACCATCATAAACATAAACACAGAAACACGGGGCACTCACACCATAGCCATGACACTGTCATTGACACCAACACCATCATCATCACCATCATCACCACCATCATCTTCGTCGTCGTTACACCACCACGACCATCATTACCATCACCACCATCATCAACAGCATTGAGATTATGTCCGTCGGCTGCTGCTTGGGTTTGTGTAGGCTTGTTACTGTGATTACCATCATTAGAGGCAACCACAAATGTCACCATTGCTCTGCTGGAGGCTGGACGGGATTGCTGTCACCACCATCATCATCATTATCGTGAAATCATCGTCAACAT
This sequence comes from Erpobdella octoculata, assembly GCA_963978895.1. NCBI lineage: Eukaryota > Metazoa > Annelida > Clitellata > Hirudinida > Erpobdellidae > Erpobdella > Erpobdella octoculata. The sequence continues at coordinate 642,576 of OZ022242.1, forward strand.
CATCATCATCGTCGTCGTCATCGTCATCGTAACCATCATCGTCATCGTCATCGTCGTCATCATCGTCATCGTCGTCGTCGTCGTCATCATCATCATCATCAACAACACCATCACCATCACCACCACCATCACCACCACCATCATCATCATCATCATCGTCGTCATCGTCATCGTCATCGTCATCATCATCATCATCATCATCATCATCATCATCATCATCATCATCATCAACACCACCACCACCACCACCACCACCACCACCACCATCACCACCACCACCACCACCATCATCATCATCATCATCATCATCATCATCATCATCATCATCATCATCATCATCATCATCATCATCTTTATCGTCATCATCATCATCATCATCATCATCATCATCATCATCATCATCATCATCATCATCATCATCATCATCATCATCATCATCTTTATCGTCATCATCATCATAACCATCACCGACCTCATTGTATCATTCAAAACCACGATCATCGAAACATGCATTAGATTTCCAACAGTATTATAATCGTCAAGATAAATCAAGAACGATATCGATGTTTGGTAGAAAAAACTATTCCGAATAATTATTTATTTATTTGTTTATTGAAACTCACAAGAAGAACAGACTCCCAGGCCATCCACCTGACCGGCAAGAGAGCATGACCTTGAACCCGGTAGTAGTCCTTGAACTTGTAGAGAGTAGAAGACATGCCAAGATCGGAGATTTTCACCTTGAGATGCCGACCGACCAAACAGTTTCTGGTGGCAAGATCCCTGTGGACGATCTTCATGGATTCCAGGTACTTCATGCCGGAAGCTATCTGTGTGGCCATGTAGATCAGTGCCCCGTAGCTGCGACAGAAAGTATGGTGTATATATTATTTATATTATAATAATACGTGTATACATTAGAGTACTGCATAGGCCGTTTTTACTCGGCCCAGCCCAGCCGGCCTTTTTCATGGGCCAAAATTTTAGGCCCGGCCCGGTTTCGATAACCCTAAAACAAAGGCCAGGTCCGACCCGTGCAGATTTCCAATATATATATATATATATATATATATATATATATATATATATATATATATATATATATATATATATATATATATATATATATATATATATATATATATATATATATATATATATATATATATATATATATATATATATATATATATATATGTATATAATGATATATATGCATGTTTATT
>OZ022242.1:648801-663801 GCA_963978895.1 Erpobdella octoculata
CAAAAACACCCACAAAGACACTTGCACGCAGAAACACCTACAAAGACACTTGCACGCAGAGACGCAGAGACACCACCAACCTCCCCGAACGAGCCGATGCCAAGAATCTCGACGAATCTCAGCTCATCCAAAGGAACAACTAATTCGGCAAAGGCCTCCGGCAGCAATGAACTTTTCGTATGCCTTTTCTTTCGCGGCTTCCTCTGAACTTCCGGCTCGCGTGACGTCACCGTAAAATCAGGGATGGACGAGGTGAGGAAATTTTTCTCCAGTTTTTCGAGCGAAGAATCTGTTAAATTATTATTATTATTATTATTATTATTATTATTATTATTATTATTATTATTATTATTATTATTATTATTATTATTATTATTATTATTATTATTATTATTATTATTATTATTATTATTATTATTATTATTATTATTATTATTATTATTATTATTATTATTATTATTATTATTATTATTATTATTATTATTATTATTATTATTATCATCATCATTATTTTTTTTCGAAAACTTTTTCTGTAAATGTATTTTAATAGATCAAATCAAATCAGTTTGACCATATTTAATGTGGCAAGAGTCAATTGATTTCTAAAACACAAAAAGAGTGGACTAGAATTTAAAATAGAGTGTATGTAAAACCTTGTTTGAAAAACATGCAAAAAAGTTTTTTTTTAAACTAAAAATGCGCATGAATCGTTGAAAATGGCTACTTTCATGTTAAAACTCATAAAAAATTAAATAACATAAAATTATTTTTTATAAATATAATAAAACTAATGACGAAATTAAATAAAACAACTTAGACTGCAGGAGTATGGAACGTAGGATTCGTTGTGCGACTGCAGGGAGTCCGCCGCCGTTGTGTCCGTAGACCAGGCTATACTCGGAGTGCGACTTTTGGAAGTGTCGCCGGTGAAGCCGGCGATTGCTGCAGTTGAGGTAGGTGTTCTAGCAGCTGCTGTAGTCAGAGTGTAGCGTGTAGCCGGATCGTCGTCGGCTGTTTTAGCAGCTGATGCGGACAAGACGGAGGAGGATATAGCGCACGGAAGACTGTCCTGATGAGAATGGTGGTGGATTCTGGGCTGGGGCAGCTGCTGAAGCAGCAAGCGGAGCTGCTCTCGGTGTTCTAAATTTTGTTGAATCTGCTGCTGAAACTGTTGCAGGTGTTGCTGCAGCATTTGCTGGTGTTGAAGTTGTTGCTGCCTGTCCAGTGGTGGCTGTTGTTGTTGTTGTTGTTGTTGACTGTACTGAAACTGTACTTTCGAGTTTCGTCGCGGCGGCTGCAAGCTGCCGTTGCTGCTACTACTCAGGCTTCCGCTGGCGTCGAGGAGACGATAGACTTCGTGCTGGTGGCGCAAGAGTTCGCGTCGCCGACGCTCGGTATCCTTCGCGAAGCGGCTAGACGACGACGGCTGGCGATAGAATCGGCTGCAGCGGTCGTCGGACTCGCCAAGCGCCGTAGCCGGCGCTATAACAGTAGCTCCGACATTCGCTTGAGCGCTCAGCCTAATGGGAGGTAATTCGTCACTTCCTGTCGTGGTAAAATCGCAGTTTCCGCTGGAATGCATTTCGTTTCTCGGGAGTTCACTTTTAGCCGAGAAAACGACCGCGCCGCTAATGGCAGTCATTCCGCCATTTTGACTCGCGCCGTTTATGGAATCCGGCCGCTTTGATTCGTCACTATGACGACCAGCGAGAGCACTTCCGTTGGACAGGGTCAGGGTCAAGGCTCCGGGGTCAGCGAGGGTCGTCTTCACGAGTGAGAACTTGTGGTGATGTGTGAAGGAAGGAGGAGAAGAAGAGGAAGAAGACGACGTTCGATTACGAAAGCGGCACTGATACCTGTGGTGGTGATGATGATGATGATGATGATGATGATGATGATAATGATTACGATGATGATGATGGTGATGAAGGTGATGATGGTTGTGATAGTGGTGATGATGGTGGGGATGATGATGGTGATGGTTGTGATGGTGGTGATGATGATAATGGTGGTGATGGTGGTGATGATGAAGTTGGTAATGATGGTGGTGGTGATGATGATGATGGTGGTGATGATGATGATGGTAATAATGATGGTGGTGATGATGGTGGTGATGATGATGATGATGATGATGATGGTGATGGTGATGATGATAATGATGGTGGTGATAACTTTTTGTGGTGATTACAATCTCGTAGCAGCTGGACAATGATGAATGGATGGAAAAAAAATAATGAAAGAAAAGAAAGTAAAAGATGGCAAGATAGTTGTGTGGTTAATGAAGTTGGTGATGTTGATAGGGAGGTGATTGTGATTGTTGTGCTGATATGAAGAGGAAGAAGAAGACAAATAAATGAGCTGAAGTCGTGACGACAATGTTAATTATTACTGCAATACTCCAGAGCAGTTGGGATGGTGGTGGTGATGATGATAGTGGTGGTTGTGGTGATGATTATGATGGATGAGTTAATGATGGTGGTGATAATGGTGATGATGGTGATGGCGATGATAATGGTGGAGATGGTGGTGGTGATGATGATGATGATGATGATGATGATGGTGATAACAATGATGAATGACTTTGCTGATACGCAATACAATGATATTAACATCACTCGTATTCTATATTTAAATAAATATATGTAAATAATCCCAAAAAACTAGTGGAATTCAAAATTAAGAAATTGTGTTAAAATTTATCTTAGTTTTCTCTCTTTCTTACCTTTTTTCTCTCGCTCTATCTCTTTTTCTATTTCTTTTATTTTTGTCAAAAATATAGATTTTTCTTAGCAAAGAATGATTTTGTTTTGTCTAAATAGCCTAAAAATTACAAAGTAATAAAGTTTATAATTTAGTGGAAAAGTAATTTAGTTTATTGCTTAAAAGCAAAACAAGTGTTGTGTATTTCATTTTGGTTATTATAAAAAAAAACTAGAAGGCTGACATGTATTTTGTAAATGTCAAGAAAATGCTTGCATTTAACACGACACCTCTGGTTAACGGGCGGTTGGAAGTTAAATAATTTTATTTCAAAACCATAGCAAGCGGTCATAGGAGTACACCTGCGTTGGTTCTATATGGGTCCTATGTGGGGCTCCTGGGCTAGTAATAACCTCTATGGGTTGTATATATAGTCCTATGTAAACTAAAATGGGCTTTTTGCAAAAGCAAAACGTCTATATTGGAGCTGTGTGGGTCCCACGCGGTTTTAATAGGAATGGGCTAATTTATATCTGCGCTATAAGTGGGCTGAGCAAAGTTTGTTTCAATTTGATTGTTTTATTAATTGTATCAATAAAAGTTACTTGTTCTTTTATTTATTTTTTAAATAAACATAATTTTCAACGAAAATTTTATTATCCAGTTTTGTGAAAATGTACATCATTTGACCATATTTGACTGTCAAATTACGTTTTCTTATACTTTGGTTGGTGTAGTGGTATAGACACAGTCTTTGAGAGTCGTAGGACTCGGGTTCGATTCCCGGTCCAAGCCCATTTTAAGTCTTTATGTTTAGCCCATATAAGACCCATTTGGTTCGTTGTGTCATCTGGCACAGGTCCTATGCGGGCAGCCCATCTGGGACCCATTAAGATGCCCATTTGGGACCCATATGAATGGTACCATTTGGTACCAGGTATGAATGTTCACAGGGCATCTAGGTATATATAAATATTTTGTATTTCTTTTTTGTTATCAAGAAAGCTAGAAAGCTGCCATCTAGCGACTGTACTCTATTTACACGCACTTACTTTGGCGTAATTTATATTTTGATGGGTTTTTTATCATATATAGTCAAATTTAATCAATTTGTATGATCAAATTATTAGAAAGTAAATGGATTAAAATGACGTTTATTTATTTCGATATTTTTTTATATGCACAAACAACTAAAGTGCTGAAAAATAATTTTACTTAACTAAACATTGAAATGAATTGTTTTTGATATTCATCAAATTATTTGGAAACAAATTGTCAGTATTGCTGTTATGAAAAATACTTAAAAAATATGTAAAACAATGTTTTATGCAAATGTCAAGAAAATGCTTGCATTAAACACGACACCTCTGGTTAACGGGCGGTTGGAACTTAAATAATTGAATTTCAAAACCCTGGCAAGCGGTTTATCTTCTTCTTAATAGAAGTATGCATTCTCGCTACTTTTGTGTATTCGTTACCTACGAATACTCGGTACTCGCTACACATGTCGTTACTAGCTTTGCTGCTGGTGGCCTCGTTGCGCGCTGCGACTCGGTAGATTTGAGTACTCGGGTTGTCAGTGCACACATATGTACAACGTAGTCCATTTCACTGGCTTAACTGATAGAGTAATCGCTTAAAAAAAAAGTGAAGGTTTCGTTCAGAAACAAAACAATCAAACAATTTTAAAACTGTCCATTGAAATAAATGTCCAAAACGCAATATATTATACAACACACGTGAAAAATTCAGATCTTCGAAATAAGGTCACGGTTCTTATTTAAAAACATCGACATTTTGACTTTCTTTGGTGACAGCCTGTTACGCCTAACGTACGTATAGGCAATTTTTTTTAAATTAAATTAAAAGTGAGATCCACTACGACATTTAGAGGCAGCTGTTTATGGTGCGTGTCTTCCCACATCTCCTACGGACGCTAGTGACGCCAGTGAGACTTGAACCGCCGACTTTCAGGCCAACAGGCAAACGCTTTAGGAATAACTGCAAGCTGTATGTCAGTATCCGTCTCAATTGGAAACGGATACAGCGTTATATTGCCGAGTATGAGTACGAGTAGTCGACAGCCTACTACGACTGTGAATGAGTACCTACATACGTCAGTAACGAGTAACGACACTGTTGGCGGCCGAGTATTCGTTACAATTCGTTACAGCCTGGTATTCGTTACAATTCGTTACAGCCTGGTATTCGTTACAATGCGTTACAGCCTGGTATTCGTTACTTACTCATTCGTTACTACTCGAATTAGCAACACTATTTTTGGTACGTTCGAAAATATAATTAAAAAAAAACTTTTTGGTGTTTATAAATATAAATTTTATTGTGAACACAATAAAATTAAATAGTTAAATAAATTTCCAATAGATTTATATAGTCACTTTATTAAAATTATTAAAAAAAAAAGAAATTAACTATCGATAACAAATACTTTATCAAAATGACATCTTGTGACAATCACAAACTTGGAAATTTTATCTCTCATTCTGGAAATTACACATAGCATTTATCATAAAACAAAAGTTTGTTTGTTTGTTTGTATATGTAAGTAAACCCCAAAAATAAACTAGTGGAGTTTAAAAATAAAAAAAATTGGGTAAAAAATTGATTAAAGAACAATGAAGATTAAGAAACAAAGAGAAAGAGGGAGAGAAAGAGAGAAAGAAAAAAAGAGAGAGAGAGCGAAATAGAGAAGGAGAGAGAGAACGTTGAAAAACGAATAACCTGACAAAGAAGCAGACGGCTAGACCAAAGGAGCATGCCACCATGACCGCTAGGAAGGCTGTGATGATGGCGAATATGATGGTCCTCGTCTGATCCGTATCGTAAGCCAGTATCATCTCCCCGTCGCCATAGCCGTCGCTATCGCCATCGCCACCACCACCACCACCACCACCACCACCACCATGGCCTTCTTCTTCCCCGTCGTAGTTCCCGTTGTTGTTGTTGTCGTTCAACCTGATGACGACCGTTTTGCCCTTATCTTCCCATTGGACGCCGTCGTCGGGGTCAGTTACTTCTTGCCGAGTGTCAATCACGGTTGCAGACGATGACGAAGAAGAAGAAGAAGATGATGATGATGAGGAAGCAAGCGATGACGATGAAGCTGATGATGGTTGCAAAAACGATGATGATGATGACGACGATGATGACAATGATGACGATGATGATGAGGAGGAAGAGTTTTTGATGTTGTCCATGTCTGGAATTGAGATGATAAATGTGTTGCTTTCTAATCTCTAATGATAATAATTTATTTATTTATACGTTCTTAAAAACAACGAATTGATTGGTTCTTTGTCATCGGTAAACTATGCCGTGTTATCGTAGTCCGTATTTAATTCGTTAAAGCTTGACCTGAAAAATTACCACCACTACTATCATCCTCATCATCATCATCCTCATCATCATCATCATCATCATCATCATCATCATCATCATCATCATCATCATCATCATCATCATCATCATCATCATCATCATCATCATCATCATCATCATCATCATCATCATCATCATCATCATCATCATCATCATCATCATCATCATCATCATCATCATCATCATCATCATCATCATCATCATCATCGCCATGTACTGGACAATCATCACCCTTACTTGAGATTGGTCCGGTAACGTGTTTTACGGAAGGTTTGAACATCCGGCTGAAAACATAATCAACTCCATCGCCACCTTCTTCCTTCTCCTCCTCGTTTTCGTCCTCCTCCTCCTCTTCATCATCATCATCAGCACCGCCAGCTAGTTTCGTGACGGTTTCGTTGAATGGGACTGTCAGAAATGATTTGAAATTCAAAAGTAAGAAACGAATTTTCCACACGTTTGTTTGCGCGGTAACGGGGTCAGCGCTTACGAGGGTACCGCGGTAACGGGGTCAGCTCTTACGAGGGTACCGCGGTAACGGGGTCAGCGCTTACGAGGGTACCGCGGTAAGGGGTACAGCATTTATTGAGATACAGTGGTACCGCAATTGTTCAATATATGCATATGAACTCAACTGAGTTACATCCACCACCCCTAAAACGGGGTCAGTCTAAATGGGTACGGAGATAATAGGAATAAAGTTGTAGTGACCCATTGGGATCGGAATTCATAGAAATAAGGTGGGATATTGTTAAACAAAAAAAGTAAAGGAAAAAACCAGTTTTTCAACATACACTTTTATTTCAAATACATTCAATTTAGAAATACAAAAGATATTCATATTAAATATTTTGTTTTGTTTTGTAAATACCACTAAATTTATTATTTGTAAATACCACTAAATTTATTATTTGTAAATACCACTAAATCTATTATAAAAAATTATGTTGAAATCAATTGAATCATGTTTTGTCATGCAATATAAAGCTATGCTGAAAGGTTTAGCTTCCTAGCTAGTGAAAAAGCTGGTTCAAGTTTACTTGTAATATTTGCATACAGAGAAACACACCCGCAAACAGAGAATAGAAGTTGAATAAAAGTTTGTAAAAAAAACTGCTAATTCTGTGTTTCAGAAAAATCAAACGCCGATATATGCCAATATATTGATTCGCTGTTAGTTGTTTGTTTTATTGCATTTTCTGAAGTTTTCTTAAATGGTTGTAAAAAGTTTGCTATTGCACGCTGGTGACAAAACATTACTCCGTTTTTAGATTAGAAAATATTGAAAAAAATAAAAACTAATAATATTAAAAATCAAATTAAATCACCGCTTTAATACAAACGTAACAAAAATTTAAAAGCAAAAATGAATGCAAATAATACAATTTTTTGAACCAAACTTTCCGTTAGGAAGATAAAAGCGTTGGGTGAATGTGGAATAAAAATGTAAATTCACATCCGTGTTAGTTTCAATGTGTTCAATTTATATTATGTTAATGATGTAATTGTGGCACTTTGAAGTTCCATGGTTATTAGTCAGATATGAAAAAAGAGATCGCCGGCAACTGTCTGTGCCGTTTTTAAAAATATTTATTTCCGCGACAATCTCTTGTCAGAGGTGTTTTGCGATTTTTCTTTAATTTATAGAAAAAATGTAGTATTATTTTTAATCTTTTGTGCCCAGCTAATAGGTTGATATTTCTAAATAAAAATTATCTTGCATTCAAATTTACGTTTCCAAAACATTAAAACATTTTACTTAAAATTACGTAACTAAAAAGTCGATTGTGCAAAATTTTAAAATTAGTTCAAATAAACTACTTTTTGCATGATCGCTACAAAAGTAAGTTTTGTTAGAATTTTTGCTAAATTAAAAACCAACAAAAAAACATGAAAATTGTGGTTTAAATTATGTGATGAGCACTTTTTAGAGTTGTTTCCACAAACAGAATTTTAAATAATAATACTGTACTGAAAAAAAAAATAGTTTTCTATATAAATAAAATATTTTTTAGCATACCTACCAAGAGCTTACTGTAAAAGTCTATAACTCAAAACCTCGGTTTCATTCCAGAATATAAAACAATGCGATCTACTTTATGATTTATAGAATTTTACTGTTAGCTCTTAGTATTAATTAAAAAAATTACGTAGCCAGAGAAATATTTTTGTCTTTTTAGTGCAGCTTTCTGCAGTTAAAAAGACGTTGTTTTAAACTATTTTTCAAGTATGACAAAATATTATTATTCAATTATTTTAGTTTCAGTGTTATTTGAGGTTTTAATAAGTTTTATTTCATATGTTTTTTAAATTTTTAATATTTTATTTAAATTTATATTATGTTAACGATGTAATCGCGTTACCCTGAAGTTTCATGAACCATTTATTGAAACAGAGATAGATCGCTGGCAACTGTCAGCGACGGTTTTAAAAATATTTATTTCCGCGACAATCTCTTGTCAGTGGTGTTTTGCGATTTTTTTATATATATAAAAATTGTAGTTTTGTTTTGAATATATATCGCATTCAAATTTAGGTTTCCAAGACATTAAAAACATTTAGGTACTTAAAATTACGTAACTAGAAACTCGATTGTGCAAAATTTCAAAATTAGTTCAAATAAACTACTTTTTGGATGATGGCGGCAGAAGTAAAATTTTGTTAGAATTTGTGCTGAATTAAAAACACAACAGAAACTAAAATTGAAAACATGAAAATTGAGATTTACGTCATATGACGAGTACTTTTTAGATTTGCTTCCAGAAGCAGATTTTTAAATAATACTACCTACAAAATATAAAATAAACCACGTTTCATCAACTACAGAAAACTGCAGTAAAACAAAAATAATTTTCTTGCTATACAAAATTTTTTTTAGCACACATACCAAGAGCATACTGTAAAAGTCTACAACTTATAACCTGGGGTTCATTCCAGAATATGAGACAATGCGATCCACGCTATAGGTTATAGAATTTAATTGTAAGCTCCGATAAGCTCTTGGTATAATTAAAAAAAAATATGTAGGTGGAGAATTATTTTTGTCTTTTTAGTGCAGCTTTCTGCATTTTTGAAAGACGTTGTTTAAAACAATTTTTCAAGTATCACAAATTAGTATATTTCAATTATTTTTTTTTTAGTTTTAGTGTTATTCAAGATTTTGATAAGTTATATTTTATATGTTACTAAATTTTTTTCTAACACATCTAAAAATTTAAAAGAATACAATATTAATGACGATAATTAAATAAACACAAAATTTCAGTAAAATTGGATGATGGGAAATGCTTAAGACAAACTGAAACACAGAGAAACAGAACAGCATGTTTACAAAAAACGTGAGGAAAAGTATTGCAACTATTGGTACAGATTCAGCATGTTACTTGCAAGACACCTCTTGCTTGGTGTTAGAAAAAGCTTAAATGGGTTTCTTCTGCAAATCCCGGCGGGTTGCGGTTAATCTAAAGTTCATATTTCCTATTCTCGGAGTAACCGAGCGTAAAAATTAAATACAGATTTCGCTTTTTTTTATAGTTTGATTATGCGGAACTTCAACTAAAGTAAAAAAATCAAAAGTCTTTGTTTTGTATAGTAGTGACTACAGTGCATTTTTGGTTAACATATTTAGATGCTTAGCTTTTTTTTAAAATTTATATAAACTTACATTTTGAAAATAGCGTAGTAGGTATTTGTACAGTTTACATTTTACAATTAAAAAACATATAATAGACTACTGATAAAACATAAAAATAACATTTTTTTATTAGTTTATAATAATTGTTCCCACCCGGACGAACAAGAGACACGATAAAGCAAGTAAAGAAAAACGTACTGAAAAGTTTTGCTACTCTAATAGCCCAACGTAAACGTGGTACAGCTTGAGCTTGTATCTTGCAAAACACCTCTTGCTTGATGGTCGCAGAAGCTTAAGTGGTTTTCTTCTGCAGTGCTCGGTCGGCTGCAGTGGACATAGAATATCATACCTCCTAGCGATTCGTAACGTTAAAGCTTGAAGTTATTTATAACACAGTATTTCTCGAATTATCTTTAACTTTAATATTCTTTTGTTGAATATAACTTTTACTTGACTGAAATCTGAAATATCTCACTTTGTAGAATTTAGCACAGTTCTATCAAATCTTTTGATAAATAAAATTTTTTTTGCCAAGATGACTCAATATAGTGTCTTATCAGCGGTAAATTCAAACCCAGAAGAAATCATGAAAAACAGTCACAAAACAAACATAAATTATATTAATAAAACCAAACCAAAAACAAATGTAATCGGTAAACATGTAAAGGAAAAACGAGTTTTTTATTACAAACTTTTTTTTTAAATTGAATCATGTATTGTCAACCAATACAGAGCTATGCTGAAAGTTTCAGCTTCCTAGCTAGTCAAAAAGCTGGTTAAATTTTACTTGCAAGATTTGCGTACAGAGAAAGACACACACACACATACATACACACACAAACAGAAATTGTATGTAACCTAAATAAAAGTTTTAAAAAAAAATTAGAGTGTTTTGTCAGTACGGATATGGGGACAGACCTACGGTAGTTGGGTGTGTATGGAAGAAATGCTTTCTCTCACTGTAACTATAACCATGGATATCTAGATATCCATGCTATAGCTAATTAGTATTCCTCCTCTGAATGGCTAATTAATAACCGAACACATCACAAACTTGTAGCTGTTTCTCATTTGGCGGTCTTCACAGTTCACAAGAAGTTCTTTGTTGGTCCTATTCAGCTAAGAAAGATTATACAACTGTGGTATATTCTTACATGTGGTATTCCCGTGAACGATGTACCCGCTACCGTGGTATTCCCATAAACCATGCACCCGCTACCGTTGTATTCCCGAAACAATGCACTCGCTACCGCGGTATTCTCGTAAACAATGCACCCGCTACCGTGTTTTTGCTGTAAACAATGGACCCGCTACCGTGGTATTGCTGTAAACAATGGACCCGCTATCGTGGTATTGCTGTAAACAATGGACCCGCTACCGTGGTATTCCGGTAAACAATGTCCCACTACCGTGGCAGTACCATACAATTATTTCTCACCCCCCGATTGTTCCCGCAATACCTTTCAGCAATTCTATCTAAAACTATTTTATCAGACATCACTCCACCATCACCTGTAGGACCACACAACACTCCACCTTCACCTGTAGGAAAACAAAACACTCCACCATCACCTGCGGGGGGTTGCCCGCCCCTTTCAATAAAACCCAATAAATTATGCGACACAGGACCGCATGGTCATTTTCGTTCATTTGTATTTATTTTGCATTTATTTCATTTAATTTGTTTTATTTTTTACAGTTTTTATTCATTTATATTCTTCTCCCTGTTTGAAACAATTTATTTATTCATTTACTTATGTATTTATTATTTATATTATAGGCACTTCAATCTTGATGACGATGACGATGATGATGACGGTGATAGTTATGATGATAATGATGATGATGATGATGATGACGTTGGTGGTTATGATGATGATGATGGTGGTGGTGGGGTTATGATGATGATGATGATGACGGCGGTGGTTATGATTATGGTGATGATGATGATGATGTTATATTAAATAACGTAATATATTCATTCGTTATAAAAATTATATTACAGCCAAATATAATTTTCTCATATTACATTGTTAGACCCGCCGGCAGGAACTCTTGACCCCCCTGGGCAGAACAGTCAAACCCCCCATAACTATGCCTGTGTTTGACAAGAACAACAAATATTTTCAAATAAGAATCGCTATAACTACAATTGTAAAAAAAACAACCATTATAATTGTTTTATTAACATATTATAAATTCAATAAACTTTTTTTTATATAACCTAATAATTATTAATGAATTCATTAAACTCGTTTTTTTTTAAATTTTATAATTACGAATTGTATTATAACTGTAAATAATATCTCGTCACAGACCCCCCCCCTTAATTATTTCATTTACACCTATCCTTCTGAACGGCCCATGTCCTCCCTGGATGTTTTTTAAAATTGCCGGAACCTTTCCCCACAAACCCCGATCGACTTGTGATGATTATATTACTAGGGCTTTCGATAATAATTGCTGGGTCGTTGGTTTGCGTGGCTGTGTTGGTGGCGTAGGCTCTGCGGTTCGAATCCCGTCGATGTCACCATAACTGGCGACAGGAAGGGGGAGAAGGAAGGCGACATGACGAGGGACAGGATGGCTGCAGTATGCGAGACATTATGGCGACGGGATGATGGACAGGGTGGCGACATTACGGGGGAAGTTGGAGTACATGGTTATTTTGTGTTAGATTATGTTAGGGTTGAATATGAATATAAAACATTAATAAAACCACTTAAATATAAAAATAATTAATTAAATTCAAGTGCTTTGTTATTTGCGTAAATTTATTTTCTTTTTGATTTTTACTAAAACATAAAAACATGAAAAATTATTTAAAAGCGTTAAAATGTTATTAATTTTAAAATAAATAAAAATTATTTATTTATTTTCTTATTTATTAATTATGTAATTATGAAATTATTTATTTATTTATTTATTTATTTATGTATTTGTTTGTTTGTTTGTTTTTGTGTGTTTATTTATTTATTTATTTGTTTGTTTGTTTGTTTGTTTGTTTGTTTGTTTGTTTGTTTGTTTGTTTGTTTGTTTGTTTGTTTGTTTGTTTGTTTGTTTGTTTGTTTGTTTGTTTGTTTGTTTGTTTGTTTGTTTGTTTGTTTGTTTGTTTGTTTGTTTGTTTGTTTGTTTGTTTGTTTGTTTGTTTGTTTGTTTGTTTGTTTGTTTGTTTGTTTGTTTGTTTGTTTGTTTGTTTGTTTGTTTGTTTGTTTGTTTGTTTGTTTGTTTGTTTGTTTGTTTGTTTGTTTGTTTGTTTGTTTGTTTGTTTGTTTGTTTGTTTGTTTGTTTGTTTGTTTGTTTGTTTGTTTGTTTGTTTGTTTGTTTGTTTGTTTGTTTGTTTGTTTGTTTGTTTGTTTGTTTGTTTGTTTGTTTGTTTGTTTGTTTGTTTGTTTGTTTGTTTGTTTGTTTGTTTATTTATTTATTTATTTATTTATTTATTTATTTATTTATTTATTTATTTATTTATTTATTTATTTATTTATTTATTTATTTATTTATTTATTTATTTATTTATTTATTTATTTATTTATTTATTTATTTATTTATTTATTTATTTATTTATTTATTTATTTATTTATTTATTTATTTATTTATTTATTTATTTATTTATTTATTTATTTATTTATTTATTTATTTATTTATTTATTTATTTATTTATTTATTTATTTATTTATTTATTTATTTATTTATTTATTTATTTATTTATTTATTTATTTATTTATTTATTTATTTATTTATTTATTTATTTATTTATTTATTTATTTATTTATTTATTTATTTATTTATTTATTTATTTATTTATTTATTTATTTATTTATTTATTTATTTATTTATTTATTTATTTATTTATTTATTTATTTATTTATTTATTTATTTATTTATTTATTTATTTATTTATTTATTTATTTATTTATTTATTTATTTATTTATTTATTTATTTATTTATTTATTTATTTATTTATTTATTTATTTATTTATTTATTTATTTATTTATTTATTTATTTATTTATTTATTTATTTATTTATTTATTTATTTATTTATTTATTTATTTATTTATTTATTTATTTATTTATTTATTTATTTATTTATTTATTTATTTATTTATTTATTTATTTATTTATTTATTTATTTATTTATTTATTTATTTATTTATTTATTTATTTATTTATTTATTTATTTATTTATTTATTTATTTATTTATTTATTTATTTATTTATTTATTTATTTATTTATTTATTTATTTATTTATTTATTTATTTATTTATTTATTTATTTATTTATTTATTTATTTATTTATTTATTTATTTATTTATTTATTTATTTATTTATTTATTTATTTATTTATTTATTTATTTATTTATTTATTTATTTATTTATTTATTTATTTATTTATTTATTTATTTATTTATTTATTTATTTATTTATTTATTTATTTATTTATTTATTTATTTATTTATTTATTTATTTATTTATTTATTTATTTATTTATTTATTTATTTATTTATTTATTTATTTATTTATTTATTTATTTATTTATTTATTTATTTATTTATTTATTTATTTATTTATTTATTTATTTATTTATTTATTTATTTATTTATTTATTTATTTATTTATTTATTTATTTATTTATTTATTTATTTATTTATTTATTTATTTATTTATTTATTTATTTATTTATTTATTTATTTATTTATTTATTTATTT
The DNA here is from genome assembly GCA_963978895.1 of Erpobdella octoculata. NCBI lineage: Eukaryota > Metazoa > Annelida > Clitellata > Hirudinida > Erpobdellidae > Erpobdella > Erpobdella octoculata. The sequence goes on from OZ022242.1 coordinate 663,246, forward strand.
ATTTATTTATTTATTTATTTATTTATTTATTTATTTATTTATTTATTTATTTATTTATTTATTTATTTATTTATTTATTTAAGCATTTATGTATTTATTTATTTTTGAATTTAAGTAATATATATATTAAATATATTTATATATATATATAATTTATATATCGTAATTTAATGAAAAGCCTCTTACCGCTCTCGAAAGCAACTTCGCTAAGACTCATCCAACCAGCATCGGGGTCGTAAAACAAAACGACCTTCACCTTGTCGCCCACGCACTTTTCTCTTCCTTTCCAGTGGCCGTCTTCTCCTCCCTGCTCGCGTGACTTCAATACCCACGTACGATTGGCCACCGCCGCCGCCGCCGCCGCCGCCGATGATGACGACGACTGCACGGCGGCTTGAGCGGAGAATTGAAACATGCTCGCCGCTCCGTAAAACCGCTCGCCGCCACGGGCGCATCTTGCCTGCATCTCGCTCGGCAGGCTCGTTATGTTGTCTATGCTCCCGGGACCGAGAGTTATTTTTATTTCTTTGATATGGCGGACGGAATCGAAGAAGAA
>OZ022242.1:668801-683801 GCA_963978895.1 Erpobdella octoculata
CTAATAATAGTCTGCACACAATTCAAAAGAACATTTTAAGCTAATCAGCTAATTTGTTCATGCAGCCCAATGCTAATAAGCTAATTTGTTCATGCAGCCCAATGCTAATTAGCTAATTATTTTGATTATATTTATAATGATTATTATTTTTTTCATATTAAAAAGATATTTTTTATTTAAAAAATTGTTTTCGTTTTAAAATTATTATTAAACCAATAATTCAAGACATAAGATTTTATAGTTGACAGACAATATTTCCACAACATGTGTATATAAGTGTATTTAGATACATGCAATGTTAAAAATTTAAAAATTATCGAAATTAACAAATTACAAAACATTTAATTTTACCAATCACAAAATATTTAAATTTCTAAATAAAAAATATTTAGAATAACAAATTACAAAATTTTTCAATTTCCGAATTAAAATTTCCAAATTAAAATTTCTAAATTAAAATTTCCAAATTAAAATTTCCAAATAAAAAATTACAAATAAAAATTTCCAAATTAAAATTTCCAAATTAAAATTTCCAAATTAAAATTTCCAAACAAAAAATTTCCAAATTAAAATTTCCAAATTAAAATTTCCAAATTAAAATTAACACACTATTTAAATTTACAATTTATACAAAATAAATCTAAACATCTTAAATAATATCCAGCAATACACTACGTAGCAGTACAGACGAGCATGCATATTCATTCATGTATTCCTACGACGAATGACAGGCCTGTTTACAAACCTCTTGAAAGGAATAGTTCCGATATCTTGTCCATCGAGTGCCAGCAGCCCTGTCTCTTTTGTATTCAAGGGCGTAGCTGGGTGCAAATTCTTGACCCTGAACCGTCCGGTTGGTCGCGGATGGAGAGGATATGGAGGGGGTGGGGTGGAAAGAATAAAAAAACGAGTAATGAGTGAAATATTCAACTATTTTTATCAGAAACTTTTAACCACGCTCTTGTCGTATCGTATAAGATCAGACTATAACGTACGTAAGCTCGTTTGCACACGATGAAGTACAGACAAACATACTCGTACACGTACACACACGTACAAACTTACAAATACACATACACGCACCCACATACAAACTTACAAATATACATACACGTACCCACACACATACAAACCTACAAATACACATACACGTACATACACACATAAAAACTCACAAATGCACACACAAGCACCCACACACAAACTTACAAATACACATACAAGCACCCACACATACAAACTTACAAATACTCGTACACGTACATACATACAAACTTACAAATACAAATTACATGCACCCACATACATGCAAACCCATGAAACGCGTACATAGAAGACAAACAAGCACGTACTGCTACTCACTCATATTCATAATACAAGGACTTGATTGATTGGGTAATATAATAGCCGACGTGATTGGAAACGTACGGTGAAGGACAGTCGAATTGGCGGACGGACGGATGGATAGACGTACGGACGAATGGTGGATGGACGGATGGACGTACGGTTGGATAAGTGGGTGGGTGGATGGATGGATGGATGGATGGATGGATGGATGGATGGATGGATGGATGGATGGATGGATGGACGGACGGACGGATGGATGGATGGATAGAAGTTGAAGATGATGAGTAGGACATCGGAAATTATGTATGTTGATTAGATACAGATAACTCAGCTGATGAGTGAAATATATTTTTTTTATTAATTTAATTTATTTATTTGACGAATTCAAAGTATAGCATGAATCATAAGACTTCAAGGCCACATGCAAAAATGAACAGACTTAAGAAAAGCACTCAATAAAATGTCATATCAACTCAGAATATATATTTTCAAAATTCTTTTTGAACTTCTCAAAAGTTGGAACTTTTGAGATGTCAAAACGTATTGAAATCATTCTTCAAACGTCCAAAAGACAAGTCAAAGGGTATGCCAAAGATGTTGAAAAAAAGCTCATCGCAGAATAACGGAACCAAACGCGCATATAAATTAAAAATTAGCACTGCTTGCATTATGGCAGAGGGTTGATCTTAAAAATACTTACTGAAACGATTTTTAGGCAAAACTGAAAATGCAATGTGTATGTGTATGTGTATGTGTATGTGTATGTGTATGTGTATGTGTATGTGTATGTGTATGTGTATGTGTATGTGTATGTGTATGTGTATGTGTATGTGTATGTGTATGTGTATGTGTATGTGTATGTGTATGTGTATGTGTATGTGTATGTGTATGTGTATGTGTATGTGTATGTGTATGTGCGTATGTGAACGCTCAAGCAATTTGAAAGAAAGTTTGCACGTGAGTAGTCTTTAATGAAGCTTCAGCCATTATACAAATCCGTTCTTCATTTTACGTTTCATTGTAAAAAAACGAGAAATAAATAAATAAAAGAACCCGGGCAACGCCTGCTAGTAAAGGATGTTTGAATAAAAAATCTAAAACAAATATGCCGTATAAAACTGCAAGAAATGTTTCTATCACGCAAGACACCCCTTGCTAACGGACGGTTGGAACTTATATATTTTAGTTGCTCAGCGCTGTCAAGCGGTATGAATGAGTCCCTCGCGCATAGTGACGGAAATTCAAGCCGATTTGTTTAATGCTCGAAATTAAAAGCCATATGAACCAATGTAACGGTCAACGTGTCACCTGGAAAAGCGAATTTCTCAAAGCACGGAACAAACGGGTCCGAAATTGTTTTACTTTTTTTTTTAAATTCGTTATTCAACCATTTGACTTTTTTTTATTATTCAGTAAGACCAAACAAGAGGGGTTGAAATTAGGTTCTTTTATTTACCGAACAACTGGGTTACCTTGTTTCTTATTCTCTTTCTCTCCCTTTTTTCTCCTTCTTCCTCTCACTTTCTTTTCATTTTCTTTTTTTCTAATTTTAACGTTGCACAAATAAACTGTTTACAACTAAATAAACTGTTTAGAACTAAACTTAAAACGTTTTATTTCAAATTGGCTTTTGAACGATGCAATTTTTAGGTTATCCGAGGGCGCCTCAGTCGCGTGATAAATTCCGTATTTATTATTATTATTATTATTTATTTTCCATTTGACAATGTCAACGCAAGACGCCTCTCCTTTTCCATCGTACCGCTCAGTTAGGTCATCAGACACTTCAAAGCTGAGAATGACTGTTGAACTGATGTATCTGATATACATACTAGGATCGTCTCAACCAGATGGAAAAAAATAATTTCCCCCAAGAGAATGTTTTTTATGTTTATTTTTTGTAAACGTTTTTGTGGGAATAATGTTCTATGTGTTAATATTCAAGCTGGAACGGTTCCACCTTCCTAGACGTAGTTATTTTTTTACTTTCAGTGTTCTACAAATAAACTGTTTTGCGTAGGATATACATTGTTAATTTTATTCAAAAATAAAACACCTTTATTGGAAAATTACGTTCAATAACGATTCACGTTTGAAGTGTAGAAGTCAATTTAACGTATCATCTCCACAAGTAATAATCTTTGACCATTTAAAAATTGATCAAAGTGTAAAATTGTTATCCCTCTTACTCCTTTAATTTATCAACAATGGCTGAATGGTATGGTACTGAAATCGTTGCTGTAGGCCCATCGCAAGCGCGACGTCCTATAGCCTTACTTTACACCACAGCACAGCGGCTGTGCGAGAAGCGATACTTAATTTATACATATATCGTTCTTCGACTCAGAGGTGTTTTGGTTTTAAGACTTTTTCACAGTAAACTTCAAATGAAGAAATTAAGCAGCATTATAATGGTTTTTTTTACTCTATTTTACACATACTTCTTTTTAAATTTTAGAACACACTGAAATATTCAATTAGTAATAAAATGAATAATATTATTATTTTAAAATTCTCAATTAAAATCAATTTTTTTTACTAATTCTCTTTGCATCGCATACCTACGGCTGCCTGTATTTTGTCAATCTTAATTTATTGTGCGTTTCTGCTTTAAAAGTAATGAAAAAACACTTATGTCACATTCAATGACAGCTAAAGTATTCGTTGTGAGAAATCTTTATTATAACTGTTTATATATAGTCATACAGTCAAGTTTTTGAAGTAGATTGATCAGCAATGACGGTAAAATCTCATTAGAACATTTTGTTTTAGCTTTACATATATGACACCAGCTGGGTTACCCGGCGTTGCTCGGGGGTTTTTGGTTTATTTTTTATTATTTTTTTAGCTGCAATTCTAAAAATAAGATTGATTTGTTGGGAAAGCATAAGACCCATCTCACTCACGCAAATAAATGCCTGGAAGCAAACTCCACCGTTCTGCTACCGATGCATAGTATAGACGAGTTTCATGTTTAATGCACCGTGTTGGAGTCAAATATCGTTGCTGCCAATGCAACCTTCAAATCCACTGTTGAAGTTTTTTTTTCTCCAGGAAATTAATCTGAGAATGACAGGACTGGAGTAGCTATCGTGGAAGACATTGTCGCAAAAAGAGAACAGAAACACAATGAGAAATGAATGTAAATGTTAATGAGGCAAATGTTATTGAGGCAAATGTTAATGAGGCAAATGTTAATAAGGTAAAGGTTAATGAGGCAAAGCATTTCATTCTTAGCTAATTGTGAGACATAGGCGTTCAGAATTAATTAAAAAATAATTTTTTTTGACGACCTTTTGTACCGGAATAAAGTAAAATTTACTGATAAAATGTATTCAGATTTACAACATTATTTACTGAAAATCTCTGTTTGCTGTTTAAATCAGTGAAAATTTAAAATTGGGCAAGGGGGGGTGGGGTTGACGTTCTTGGCAGGAAAAATTTTCTCCAACCCCCCAAGACGTCTTAGTTGAAACCGTGATTGCCGGATGGACGGACGGACGGACGGACGGATGAAGAAAATATACGCAAGATTTGGCAGACAAATAAAGAGATGAAAAAAAATCTCTTAATGAATAAGCAGTCTGCAATGATTGATTGATTGAATGAATTAAAGAAAGACACTCGGGCGCACGGATTGGCTCCGGTGAGCAAGTCATTTGCACGAGGGATGGAGGAGAGATAAATGGGTTGATGAATAAATAATTAAATAAACGAATAAATTATAATAAATAATTAATTTAATAAATAAATCGAGGAAGTATTTAATTAGTAGCAGCCAAAATACAAAATTGTAAAGGATTTGAAAAAAACCCAGAGTTTTTACGGTTCACTTATTAAACACTTTTATTTATCTTGACTTCTCTGTCTGTCTGTGGTCAAAAGTTTTGATTTGATTTTTCACCAACTTTTAGACGAGTTAGAACTTTGAAACTTTTAGCATAGACTTTAGCAACCCGCCAAAACAACATTTAATAGTTTCCGAAGCGATTTAACCATTATTTCAAATAATTTCAATATTTATTTTGTAACGCATTTAAAATTAATCACTAGATGGCGCTATCGTCAATTAAATGAACTTTTGGCAATAATAACTACGACAAAAACTCATTAAAATGTTGACTAAAGTATTACTATGAACAGTGGTAAATCTATTATTACATTTAAAAATCAATTTGCATAATTTAAAAAATATAAAAACGCCTTTTTAAAAAAACTAAATTTAAAGAAGAATTCGTAATCGGGTCTGAATGTAGATTTAACGGACTTAGATCCAACAGGACAGTTAAATAACGAGGGTATTTGAAGCCCGGGGCAAGGTATAAAAATGCACTCGTGGAAATGCCAACCCCAAAACCTTTTCTCCAAAACAAGCTGATGACCAGGGGTGAGGAGAGGGTTAGTCGTAGCTATATTTTCAAAATAAATTTCTACGTATAAAAACAGATTAATTTTTTTGCTGCCCCTAACAAACGGCTCCCCCCCGGGGGACACGTGCCCCTGTCACTGCCACCCCTATCGCCTCTGGAGCAAGGAGGTATAAAAAAGAGAAGGAAAGAAAGAGAAGGGTTTCTTCATTAGGCGTTTCTTGTTCGAGCACGAATCGTAATATTCAGGTAGGTCGTCAATGTGGAAGCATAAAATGAATCATCCAGTACCCGGTACTTGTCGTTGATTGCGGTATTTCGTAGCCATCGTGGTCACGATGATGATGATGATGATGATGATGATGATGATGATGATGATGATGATGATGATGATGATGATGATGATGATGATGATGATGATGATGATGATGATGATGATGATGATGATGATGATGATGATGATGATGATGATGATGATGATGATGATGATGATGATGACGATGATGATGATGATGACGACGACGACGACGACGACGAAGACGACGATTACGATGACGACGACGACGACGACGACGACGACGATGATGTTGATGACGATGATATTGATGACGATAGAGATGATGATAGAGATGATGATAGCGGTAGCGGTGATGATAATGATGATCCTTATTGTCGAAAAATAAGCCAATTGATAACAATAAATCAGAAAAAACACTGAGCTAATGATGAGTATAGCTCTATTTTTCGTTCGAGTCAAGAGTTGTCATGGCGATGTTAATAACGACCGTGGTGACCTTTTAAGCCCCTTGCCACAACCCTCGCCCACTCGTCGTCCAATGACGTAAAAGTTATTGTCTCATGAATATTACAACGGACTCATTGATATGCTAATGAGACGAGAGGTCGTCAGGGTTGAATTTGATTGGTGCTAAGAACGAAGGGCTGATATTGATGTCGTTAAGTTTTATAACTTCCTTTTAAATATGCATCTCCACTACCTCATCTTTTTCTCTCTCCCCTCTCTTTCCTTCTCTCTCTCTCTCTCTCTCTCTCTCTCTCTCTCTCTCTCTCTCTCTCTCTCTCTCTCTCTCTCTCTCTCTCTCTCTCTCTCTCTCGCTCACATAAGAAATAAACTTCTTTAAAATAGAAAATATTTTCAAGCTTAAACTAATTAATACCCACGTCAATTTGTGTCTCTTAATATCACTTTAAATTTCTTAATACCTTTAATTACTTTTAAGTACTTCTAATTATCACCTACTATTTATAAGTAACGTTTAATGTTTATAAATATGTGCAGTGGTATTAAACGTTTTCAATATCAATTTCATATTTTTTTCAGGATAGGAAATAAAATTAAAATCTATAAGAATATTTATATTTTAAGCTTTAGGTATTAATTAATATTTGATGACATGCTCAAAATTTCTCTCTATCTCTCTTTCTTTCCTACTCTCTCACATTCACTTATTTATTACTTTTCTTTCCTTTTCTCTTCTCTCATTTTTCCTTACTATTTTTGTTTGTTTGGTTTCCCAGAACCTGCTTAAGGGACAGAAAACTTCAAAGAAAAGCGTACTTGATGAAGTCGTCATTATTATCACCACCACCACCACAACCATTACCATCATCATCACCACCACCACAACCATTACCACCATTACCACCATCATCACCACAACCACCACCCCATTCAACATTACCATCATCATCATCATCACCATCATCACCACCACAACCACCATTACCACAACCACCATCGCCACCGCCACCACCACCGCTACCGCTACCGCCACCCTCACGACCATCACCATATCATCACTTTCATCATCATCATCGACACCACTACTATCACCATCACCATCATCACCACCACCACCACCATCATCATCATCATCATCATCATCATCATCATCATCATCATCATCATCATCATCATCATCATCATCATCATCATCATCATCATCATCATCATCATCATCATCATCATCATCATCATCATCATCATCATCATCATCATCATCATCATCATTATCATCATCACCACAACCACCACCGCCACCATTACCACCTCAGTGGTCGTCGCCGATATCGCCACCGTCATTATCATTATCATCATGAAACACCTCGAATTAGTTTAGTGTCAGCAGATGACGATGAGGTGAAGTTTCGGATTGAAAAAAAAAAGAATTTGATTTTAAAGTTTTGTTTAAACGAGAATAATTTTAAACAAAAAACAAACAAACGAACAGAGACTTATTAATAACTTTGGTTAACTGTTGATGGTGATGGTGATGGTGATAGTAGTGATGATGATGATGATGATTACGATGATGATGATGATGGTGATGATGATGATGATGGTCGTTATGGTGATGATGATTTTGATGTTGATGTTGAAGATGGTGAAGATGATGATGGTGGTGGTGGTGGTGGTGATGATGATTATGATGTGAAGAAGATGGTATTGGCGGTGGTGGTAGTAATGGCGATGATGATGATCATGATGTTTATGTTGAAGGTGGTGATTATGTTGGTGGTCATGATAAAGATGGTGATAATAATAATAAAAAAATTATAATTATTATTATTCCTCATCTCTTTCCCACTCTTCTCTCCCTATTTATACCTATTCCACCTATCCATCCATCATTTTTCTTCTTCTCTTTCTCGTCATTCTTTCTTATCTCCAGCCCGGCGAAAGTCGTTGACTCCAAGTGGCCCGGGGATTACCCCCCTGGCCAACCGAAGATCAAAAATAAGAACCAAAAATCAAGAAAATAACAATAACAATAATAATAATAATAAATAAAGTTAATAATAAAAATAAACAGACCACCCCGCTGCTATGGAGGAATGTTTATTGCATAAAGGTGGCCATATTTTTTCTTCTGCCCTCTCCCTTTCCCCCCCCCCCCCTCTCTCTCTCTCTCTCTCTCTCTCTCTCTCTCTCTCTCTCTCTCTCTCTCTCTCTCTCTCTCTCTCTCTCTCTCTCTCTATTTCTTCCTGCTACCCTGTTTTATCGTCCACAACCTTTCAGTCCGTTTTATAATTCATTCTCACCGAAAAGGACTATCGACTGGCCGTGATAAGAGCGGTTCTTCTTTTGAGAAAAATATGGCTTGAAAGGGACTGAAAGAGCACATTGGGTGGGTGTGTGTGTGTGTGTGTGTATGTGTGTATGTGTGTATTTGTGTGTGGTGGTTGTGCGTGTATGTGTGTATTTGTATGTGGTGGTCGTGTGCGTGATGTTTGTGTGTGCATTGTGTGTATATGTGTGTGTGTGTGGTGTGTGTGTTTGATGTTTGTGTGTGTATTGTGTATGCGTGTGTATGGGGTGGTTGTGTGCGAGATGAAAAAAAAGAAAAAAGTGCGAGAGAGAAAGAAAGAGAGAGAAAAAGAAAGACATATGGAAAGAAAGAGAGAGTGAGAGAAAGATAAAAGAAATAAAAAAAGAGAGAGAAGGAGAAAGAGACAAATAGAGAAACATAGGGAGATAGAAGGAGCAGAAAAAAAGAGATAAAGTGAAACAAAGAGAGAGAAAGACAGAATAAGAAAGAAAGACAGAATAAGAAAAATAAAAATCACCCCTCCTACCACACGGCCCCACGACCCCACCGGCCACACCACCCCTACCTCCCCCCTTACTACCCCCACCCCCGTTACGACCATCTCCCACGACAGCCGCGAGTGTGCATCAATGAAAGCGAATAATCATAAAAATAAAGTTAAATATGAAAGAAAAATCGTAAAAAAAGTTTCCTTTCATCTCAGAAAACCCGAGCCGGCTCGTTGCGACTCGTAGCGGCTCGAAGCGACTCGGTGGGACTCGACGGGACTCGACGGGACTCGTAAACTAATCGTAAACTCTCCTCCCAATAAATGTCTTGGCTTTACTTTCAGCGCGGTAGAGTGGAGGATTTTTATTTATACATCTATGTGCTCTGTCTGTGTGCGTGTGACGTCATTGTTTGAATTTATGGAGGCGATGTCGTCTTGCTGTTGGATATTGAATGTGTTTGTTTTATGATCTTCTTTTTCTGATCCTCGCTCAGATTGACAAGACGGAGAAGATGAAGAAGGGCGAGAAGATACAAAGATCGTCAGAAAAAGAGTTTGAGAGGTAGTTTGAGAAAGAGAGAGAGAGAGAGAGATAGAGAGAAATAAAAAGAGAGAAAGAAAGAGAGAATGAGGTTGAGAGAGAAAAAGAGAGTGTGTGAGAGAGAAAGATAAAGAGGAAGAAAAAAAGAGAAAAACGAGAGAAAGGGACAAAGAGAGAGAGAGAGAGAGAGAGAGAGAGAGAGAAAAGAAAGGGAGTGCGAGAGAGTATTCTGATTTCAATATTTATTTTGTAACGCATTTAAAATTATTCACTAGATGGCGCTAAGTGTCATTTAAATGAACTTTTAAGTAATCATGACTATGACAAGAACTTATTAAAATGTTGACTAAGGTATTACTATTAACAATGGTAAAACATTTATTGCATTTAGAAATCGAATAGCACAATTTAGAAAAAATATAAAAGTGTGTTTTTAAAAAAACTTTGTTTTTTCATCTTTCACTTGTTTTAAATGACAAATACTTTAATGCAGAATGTTGCTCAAATTGCTACAGCGATCCGGATGTAATGAGCAAACAAACTCGTACACACACACATTGTCCTTCATATAATATATAGATAAATAAATCGCACATTGAATATATACAATAAAACTGTCTTGTTAAAATTTATTTTATCTCGTAGCAAAGTACAAATGATAATAACAATTATTTATAAAACCATAAATTTCCAAGTAATGACCATACACATACACTTAAGCTTTTTTCACATCCACACAGACAAACATGCAAACAAACAGCGACATCCCATCACATTTCATCCCATCCTATCACATCACATCCCACCCTATCACATTACATTCTATCACATCCCATTCCATTACATCACATACGATCCCATAACATCCCATCATATCACATCCTATCCCATCACATTTCATTTCACCACATTACATCACATCTCATCACATTACATTCCATCTCATCACATCTCATAACATTACATTCCATCACATTCCATCACATTCCATCACATTCCATCACATTCCATCCCATCCCATCCCATCACATCCTATAACATTACATTCCATCACATTGCATTACATCACCTACCAACATACTCAAAGAACTCACTTGTCCATTGCCAAAGCGTCCTTGACTTTCGACTAAAGTAACGACCTTGACCCCTCCCAGGTCGACCTCCAGCCATTCTTTCATGTCACGTGACACCTGGTGGCGCGGGCACCAAGCGCCTCCGTTTTTTTCCGTCCTGATCCTGATAATGATCGATAGCGGTCCAGATACGGTGGTGATGGTAATGATTGCTACTGCTTGAAATGTTGTTGTTGTAGTGGTGGTGGTGGTTATATAACTCGTATATACGAGTGGTGATACTAAGATTATGATGATGATGATGATGATGATGATGATGATGATGATGATGATGATGAGTGTGGTATACGACAAGTGTGGTATTAGTGAGATTATGATGATGATTGTGGTATATGGTTATTCTGGTATATGGTGATTGTGGTATATTGTGATTGTATTATAAAGTGGTAATTGTATTATAAAGTGGTAATTGTAGTATAGACGTAATTGTGGTATAACATTATATGGTGTCATTATAAGGTGATCATGATGATAATGGTTGTGGTAAACGGTGATTAAACCATTTGTTAATAATAATAATAATAATAATCAGATAATTAATTATGATAATGACCGTCGTGGCCACGGGCTATTAGCGGACAGGACTGATGCTGATGATAAGAATAGATCAATGCGTCTAAGCCAATTAATTGAGATAAATGATCAAAAGAGGAGTATTTACTTTAAAATAACGTTAATTTATAGCCGTAAAAAGTTCATCGTAATCATCACTATCATTCCCGCCATCATCATTATCATCCCCTCCATTCTAATTATTCTCTCCACCATCATCGTTATCATCCCCACCATTATTATTATCATCCCCGTCATCATCATTATCATCCCCGCCATCACTATTATCATCACCGCCACCATCATTAGCATCTCCGCCATCATTATTATCATCACCGCCATCCTTATTATCATCTCCGCCATCAACCTTATCTTTCCCGCCATCACTATTATCATCACCATCATCATCATTATCAATCCCGCCGTCATCGTCGTCACTACTGTCGCCACAATAAACACTTCCTAACCTCGCCATAAGAGGGCCGACGCTCTTTGTGTCGTAGGACGAGCTGGCAGTGATGGAAGAGTCTGATATCAATCCAGAGCCCATGCCGAGGTCAAGTCTGCAGTCGCCTTGGTGAGAGAGGTGAAGGAGGAGGTGGTGGTGATAATGGTGATGTTGGTTGTGGTGACGATGAGGATGATGATGATGATGATGATGATTGTGACGATGAGGATGATGATGATGATGATGGTGGTGATGATGATGGTGATGATGATTATGATGATGATGGTGGTGATGATGATGGTGATTATGGTGGTGATGATGATGGTGATTATGGTGGTGATGATGATGGTGATGATGATGATGATTATGATGATGATGGTGGTGATGATGATGGTGATTATGGTGGTGATGATGATGGTGATTATGATGGTGGTGATGATGATGATGGTGATGATGGTGATGATGTCGGTATGGAAGACTTTGATGGTTTTGATAATGATGATGTTGTTGTAATTTTTTATATCAAAAAATATATATTTGATATTAATAGGTATATATTTGACAATAAGAAGACAAGGCGATAACATCTGAAGAACATAAATAATAAAAAAGATAACAATATAAATATTTAAAGAAAGATAAAAATATAAATATTAAAACAGAAGATCGTAATGATTGTAAAGATAAACAAAATTATATTAAAAATAAATTCTGATTACAAATTGAGAGGCGAATGGAATAAAAAGACAATGTAGGAAAATATGCCATAATTTAAAAAAGAAGAAAGGAAGGTGAAGGCCAAAAAAATTGAAGATAAAGTGTAAGAAAGAAAAATGGAGAGATAGAGAGAAAGAGAGAGAGAGAGAGAGAGAGAGAGAGAGAGAGAGAGAGAGAGAGAGAGAGAGAGAGAGAGAGAGAGAGAGAGAGAGAGAGAGAGAGAGAGAGAGAGAGAGAGAAAGAGAGAGTTGGACAGTTAAAGATGAATCTTTAATCGATTGCAAATGCTTGCTTGTCTTGAATGATCTTGTTCATTGTAGAATGTAAATGAAATTCAGTAAAGAAATAAATAGTTGGATAGATAGATGGTTGGATGGATGGATGGATGGATGGATGGATGGATGGATGGATGGATGGATGGATGGATGGATGGATGGATGGATGGATGGATGGATGGATGGATGGATGGATGGATGGATGGATGGATGGATGGATGGATGGATGGATGGATGGATGGACGGATGGATGGACGGATGGATGGATGGATGAATATATGAATGAATGGGTGGGTGAGTGGGTAGACGGATGGATTATTGGATAAGTGCGGGGATAGATGGATTGAGTGGATATGGATGGATATAATATTTATTCATAAATATGGAGATGGATATAATAAATTCGGATGATTCAATTACTTACTTTATAAAAGATGAAAACTAAAAAAAAAAGATTTTAAAACAAAATTTAAAAAAACCAAGTCGAACCATTTTTCTTTATAAAATCTTGAAACAACTCATTTTTTATTTCATTTCAGATTTAATTAGTCAACAAATGAGAAATCACTTACTCATATCTGACGGAAGAAGATCCGTTTAGTCAGCAGAGGAAAAACATGGAAGAAATAAAAAGAAATTCGGTTATTTATATGAAAAAAATTGCTCAAATATTTTTCTTGTTGTCATTACATTTTAAAATAACCATTAATTCTAATTCAGATTCTGATTATAAATTATTTTAAAATATAATAATGGAAAAATAATTAAGATTATAATAACCTTAGAAGTAATTATTATTATTCAGTATTAATAATATTATTATTATATTCAAATTATTATTCATATTATACTAGTTGTTTTAGTTTTATTTATTTATATCGATATATATATATATAATTATATTTATAATTATATTTATAAATAATATTATTCTTGTTTAAAATAATTTTTTTGGTGAAAATATTTTTCTTAAAAATAATTTTTATCAAATACAAGAAAGTTTCTTAGTTTTTTTCTCTTTTTCTTTTTTTTATCAGATTTGAAGAATTTTGCTTCAGGGGAAGTTTAAGAAAATTTGATTTATTCACTTCGGCTTTATTTGTTTTTTTTAAATCATTTATTTCTTCATTTGTTCAATAATTAATTTATTCATGTATATTTATTTTTGTATTTATATATTTATTTAAATTATTATTTTGTGTTATTTAATTATTTATTTATTTGTTAATTTATGTATTTATTTTTTTATTATTTATTTACCAATGTATATTATTTATTTTTGATTTATATTCGGTAATGATACAACTGTGGTTGTTTCGAATATTAAGCTGATCAATATTTAACTTTTATTATATTGACAAGTAGAAACTGAGAGAACAGGCAGACATAAAAGGAAGAGAGAAACAGAAAAAGAAAGAGAGAGAGCGAGAGAAAGAGAAAGAGGGAGAGAGGGAGAGAGGGAGAGAGAGGGAGAGCGAGGGAGAAAAAGAGAAATGTACAGAAGTACGGGAATTATTGCTGGAGCAGTGCGAATAAACCTTAGAAATATTGAGACAGATACATAATAATATGGACAATAAGCGATCCATATATTGAATCGGACGAAACAAAATTTATATACATACTAACGTGCATATAGAAAATGCGTATTCCTATAAAATGTATATTTTGTAGGAATATAAAAAATGTATATGTATATAAACGCGTATATACATAAATAAAATAAATAAATAAATAAATAAATAAATAAATAAATAAATAAATAAATAAATAAATAAATAAATAAATAAATAAATAAATAAATAAATAAATGAATGAATGAATGAATGAATGAATGAATGAATGAATGAATGAATGAATGAATGAATGAATGAATGAATGAATGAATGAATGAATGAATGAATGAATGAATGAATGAATGAATGAATGAATGAATGAATGAATGAATGAATGAATGAATGAATGAATGAATGAATGAATGAATGAATGAATGAATGAATGAATGAATGAATGAATGAATGAATGAATGAATGAATGAATGAATGAATGAATGAATGAA
>OZ022242.1:701301-706301 GCA_963978895.1 Erpobdella octoculata
TTACACTAAAAATCTTCTTTTCATTTATGTAGTTTTTAGAATTGTATACTTATATTTTCATGAAAAATATTTGCATTAAATTGGTATCTTTCTATCTCAAATATATAAAGGATTTTTAATAAACGAATTTTCATACGGTTCACTTGTTTTTAAATATTTAATTCATCATAAAATATGAAAATAAGTAATTTAAACGCACAACGCTTCAAGAATATCAATAAAAATGTTTTCATGAAAAATCTAGAAAATTTAGTTGTTTTTTCAAAAAAGAATTAGTTTTTTTCTCTTTGAAAAACCGGCAAAACAAAAAGCGCGGAAAAAAATTACAACCGGAAGTGTCGCAACGGTGATTTAAAAAAAAAGATATTATTATTTAGTATCTTTTTCAAAAGGTTTTGAAAAATTCTATCGGAAAAAACGGGGGGTCAAAGCGGGTTGCCACGAGGACGGCGTGGGGGGGGTGAGTAGCCCAAGGAACCGATCGAATAGGGGGCTCGAGCCGGCTGGCCGATTTGCTAACAACGTTGCGGTTATAAATCGAACGCGGAATTACTCTTTGGAGTTCAAATCCCTTTGGTAGGGGGTGTGGTGTGTATGTGATATGTGGGTGTTCGGGGGGGGGGGTGGTGGGGGAGATATATTCAATTTCATCTTCTTCTTTGCTTCTTTCCTTATGTTGTTGTTCTCTTGCGATTTAAGTGGGCGTGAAAAGGAATGGAAAAGAGAAATAAAAATGGGATCGGGAAAATAAGAGGAGTATGTGGAAGTGATAGAGACAGGTCGTGGAAGAATATTGTTAGGATATTGAAGATGATGACGATGACGACGATGATGACGACGACGATGAAAATGATGAAAATGATGATGATGATGATGATGACGATGATCATGATGAAAATGATGATGATGAGAATATTGATGATGACGATTATGATGATTATAGTTTAATGAAAAGTCAACCCGAGCAAGTCCTTTACCTGAAAAAAACAAAAATATCGGCACCTCTACCAAAATAATGTCAGTAATAATTTGCCGAATGAAACCCCGATGAAATTCAAACTATTGGACTCTACCACAGACCTGGATAGATAGTTAGATCATAATAACACGCACCAGTCACAACTCCGTTACAAAAGAAATAATTTTCTACAACCTCTGAATGACCAGCCTTGGTGACAATTCAAACTGGACGACCTCTTGTTCTGACAACTGGATTGACCATTAACCAACCTCACCATTATCCAGCTTAGCCATTATCTAGCTTCGCCATTAACCAATTTCGCCATTAACTAGCCTCGCCACTAACCACCTCGCTATTACTCAGCCTCGTCATAAACCAACCTCGCCGTTAACCAGCCTCGGTTTAGACCAGTCCGTCGTTTTCTGTATCCCAGTTCCCCTTTCTATGAAATTGTCTGGCACGGATGAACCCGGCATGTGACCATTCTCTCGACATTTTTCTGACTCCTCTGTCAAATTCTACCTATGGCGACTCAAAACAACTGAACCACGTTCTCCAGCTGAGAATTAATCAAGGATTTGTGCAAGGCCACAAGAGCAGATGTTTGAAATAATCAGCTTAGTACTGTTTTTTTTATTAATTATTCTGCGATAGACGTGATTACTTTGGTGAAATGTAGACAAGATATGAAACAGATTGTATTCGAAAGAATAAAAAAGATAAAAACAAAAATGACAGAGGAGAAGAGAAAAAGAAAGAGTTAAAGAGAAAGAAAGGAAGACAGGGGAAAAATGTGTATTTGTGTGTGTATGTGTGTGTGTGTGTGTGTGTGTGAGAGAGAGAGAGAAAGAGAGAGAGAGAAAAAAAGAGAGAGAGAGAGAGACACACACACAGTGAAATAGGTAGAGATATTTAATAATTCACAATGTCAACACCCTTCGCATGCTTTGCCAACAATCTCACTCAGTGGAGGCTTCCAAGATTTTCCCGACACGTTGAAATTAAAAAGAAATTGTGATAATGATCTTGTTGAAAGGAGTATACTGCTGTTTCTATTTATGATCCTAGTCGTCGTCGTCGTTGTAGTAGTAGTAGTAGTAGTAGTAGTAGTAGTAGTAGTAGTAGTAGTAGTAGTTGCAGAAGCAGTAGTAGCAGTAGCAGCAGCAGTAGCGTCGTCGTCGTCGTCATCGCCGTTGCCATCATCATCATCATCTTCTTCTTTCACCATTACCATCGCCA
Organism: Erpobdella octoculata; assembly: GCA_963978895.1. NCBI lineage: Eukaryota > Metazoa > Annelida > Clitellata > Hirudinida > Erpobdellidae > Erpobdella > Erpobdella octoculata. Next base: position 703,502 of record OZ022242.1, read on the forward strand.
TCGTCATCGTCGTCATCATCGTCATCGTCATAATTTGCACAAATTCTCGCGTTATAGTCAAAATGGAATATTTAATAAGGTAATAAAAACTTTAGTGCAGATCTATTGTAATAATATAATTCGCTTTATAAATCCAATAATTTTTTTTCAGTTTTTTTTTATTTCCTCGTTCACTCACTTCATATAAAATTTATTTTTTCTCACCTTTTCCATGTCTCTTCCGCTTCTTAATAATAATAATAATAATAATAATTTCATGCACAATGTTTAATCATCCCAATTTTCTGATTCAAATAACTTATTTATTCTCATTTTTCTAGTTAACATTTATTATTTTTTTATTAATTAATGATTTTTTAAATTATTTTTTTTTAGATTATATAAAATTAATTTTATTTTTATTCAACCTAAATAACAACACGGTAATTCGTTTTTGGCTTTCTTGTTTATTTTCCCCCCCTAATAATCTCCTCACTCGCACATTTCTTTCTTCTTCACCTCACTCGCTCACGCACACACATTCACACGCATCTTGTGCGCGTTCAAACAAACTTTTACACGCACAGAACACACACACACACGCACACACGATGTCCGAGCGTCAACTGTATTCACGTGTAATCTCATCTTTTACTTCCGCAATTATTTTCTACTTTTTTTTGTTCGTTCGTTTTCTAGTCGATCCGTCCGTCCGTCCATCCCCGTCCATCCTTTAATATCACCTAACCGTCCGTATGTTTGACCGTCCGTCCACCCTTCCATCCCTCCATCAATCCGTCCATCTATCCATCTCTAATAGGATTACATTCCTATATATCTTGAGTAGTATTGTATCTATGTGCCTAAACATTTATTCATCCCATCTTTCCATCCATTCATCCATCCATCCTTCCATCCATTCATCCACCGACTGTACGATACATCTCCCCACTAACGTACATGACATTATGACAGAATCAAAAAAGAAGAAACCAAGCCCAACCAGCCTCCTGGGTGTCATGGCTTGTTGCAATCGATAACTTTCAAAGAACCGCAACAACAACAGCTAGGACAACAGCTACTACTACTACTGCTACTGCTACAGCTACTGCTACTGCTATTGCTACCGCTACCGCTACTGCTACTGCTACTGCTACTGCTACTGCTACTGCTACTGCTACTGCTACTGCTGCTGCTACTACTACTACTACTACTACTACTACTACTACTACTACTACTACTACTACTACTACTACAACTATTACTAATGCTACTGCTACTGCTACTGCTACTGCAGATACTGTTACTGCTACTGTCATTGCCACTGCCCCTACTACTATTATAGTAACTGCTACTACCATAAATAAAACTTCCTAAAATTCACATAAATGGCGAAGTAAGCAAATAGAAAAAAAAACATTTTTCAAAATCTCAGAAAAATTGAATAAAAAAAAATAAAAAAAATAATAAACAATCGATACCACGTGGACTTGAGAGATCTTCAAGAAAAAATTACATTATGGTCCGCACGAAATCATTCAACTTCGATTTTTAAAATAAAAATACATAGCTAGGCTATTCCGTTGATTTAGCACCCATGCATGTGATGCACGTGAAGTATGCATGTGAAGTATGCACATACGTTGTTTTTCAACGTACGTGTTCCAATCTGCACTTTCACACCAAAGCTAAAAAGTTCAAAATATATTCAATACAGCTAGTCATTACAATTAAAAAAAAAGTTAACAAATAAATGATTTTGAACGGTTTTTCTTAAAACTACATCGGTTCTAAGACTCGCAAAATATCAAGTCAGGCGCAAACGCAGCGATGGTTGACTGACTTTCAGACTTCTTCCTTACCCTGGGGGGGAGGGGAGAGGGCATTCGCCTTTATCCACAAGGGGGTTGGGTGGCGTCCGAGGTTCGCTGGAGCAGAAAATCCAGAAAAGTAGCTGATGATGTGATGTGTTCAAACATCAGGAGTTTTTTTTTGCAAACGCAGCTCTAATTTGCCGTTCTGATGTTACACCGAAATTGAAGTTTTATAATATTTGGGTATTTCAACTGAAAATGATGGTACTGAGAGGTTAATGCCGGTATCCGGTATTCCCATGTCTTCATGTTCTTTCTCTTTCTTTTTTTACTTTTAGATTGATCATGAAACTCAAGTATGCATTCTTCCCACGATCTAAAAATGAGAATTCCTTGGAACCTGAAATCGTTTTTTTCGTATGTTCAAGGTCCGCCAATCTTCGTTGATTCAGACATTATGCTTGCGTATGTGTATGTTCCCCGTGTATTGCATTGTAGAATAAAAGCTTGTATTTTGAAGTGTTAAAAGGCTGATCAGGGGGTATAATTCCCAAAAAAGCAGCAAAACTCAACTCTCCGAGTAGATTATAAACTCTGTTCTTCCCAACTTTTCCACTCTCTGAGCAAAGGAGCAAAGATGACACGTTGACAGACCCGACCTGATCCGACAAGTTTCCCAGGATGATACCAATCCGACGAGACTGCTCTCCTTGATAACCTTCCTTCCTTGTCGCCCAGGAACAGCCCAGGTATGACTTAATTAATTATTTTTTGGAGTATCATCAATAATTTAAATTGGGAGTCGGGAAACTTTCTGACTTTTTCATGTTAAAAATTTTTTTTTTCTCAATTACTTTAATTTTAAAATTAAAGACCATTTTTTTTTGAGAAAACAGAAATTTTGAGTTTATTTTTCAATTTTAAAAATATTTTGTTTTATTTTCATTTCTGATATCTAAAAATCTACTTTCATATTGACAGATCATTAATCGTTTAGTTGAGCAGGT
>OZ022242.1:713801-793801 GCA_963978895.1 Erpobdella octoculata
AATAATATTAATAATCTTATTAATAATGATGATAATGATAATAAATAGTGAAATGAGAGATCGTACGAAGAAAGAAAGATGGATGCTCAAAAATATGAAGAAAGAAAAAGAAGTTTAAGACAGGAAGATTTATAATGAAGCACATAAGAATGAGTTATGACTATGTATGGACTCATGATGATGATCATGATGATGGTGGTGATGATGATGATGATGATGATGATGATGATGATGATGATGATGATGATGATGATGATGATGATGAGAGAAATGGTGATGCCGACGATGATGACGACGCTGGAGATACTGATGAATAAGACAATGACATCTATGGCGATGATGATGATGATGATGACGATTCAATGAATGATTCTCTTATAAGAGCATGTATGGGGCATTTGTGTATGTGTGTGTGGGTGTGATTGAAAAATGAGTGATCAGGAAGTAGGCAGAAGCGGATGTTTGTGGTGTGTTTTGGAAGATGGCAGCTGGAAATGAAGAAATATGAGAGAAAAGTTGTTGTGGCCACGAGATGGAAAAGACAGAAAAAATGGATGAAAAGAATGAAAACATTACAGGAAGAGACTGAGTGCTTCTAGATGAGGAGAGAAATGGAAAACATACTGGAAGTCGTGGAATACGTTTAATAAATGGTTAATAGAAAGAAGAACTTGAAATAAAATAAAAGAGGAAAAGAAAAAGAAAAAGAAAAAGAAAAGAAGAAAAAAGAAAGAGAAAGAAAAAGAGAAAAAGAAAGAGAAAGAGAAAGAGAAAGAGAAAGAGAAAGAGAAAGAGAAAGAGAAAGAAAAAGAGAAAGAGAAAGAAAAAGAGAAAGAGAAAAAGAAAGAGAAAGAAAAAGAGAAAGAGAAAGAGAAAGAGAAAGAGAAAGAGAAAGAGAAAGAAAAAAAGAAAAAGAAAGAGAAAGAGAAAAAAAGAGAAGAAAAAGAAATATAAGAGAGAGAGAGAGAGAGAGAGAGAAGAGAAAAGAGAAAATGTTTCTCTTTATTTCCGTTTATGAGAATTACAAATTATTGGCCGAGAACATGTTTGTCGGAAATAATTTTTTTGCAATCACCTTTTTTATTGAGGGGGGATTTTTTGCAATGCTGCTAATGTTTCCGAGATGCAGTTATCACTTTCAGTATTATTATCACAACCATCGCAATCACTATCACCATTATCATCCCGCCATCACCATCACCATCACCACCATCACCGTCACCATCACAATCACCATCACCATCACCATCACCATCACCATCATCATCATCATCACCATCACCATCACTACCATCATCATCATCATCATCATCATCATCATCATCATCTTATCATCACCATTAGCGCCGTTTTTACCCTGATCATCATCATTATCATCACCACCATCGTGAAATTTAAATCAAAAGGGTTCAAAGGTTAGCGACTAAACGGGCGGAAGCAGCTAATAAATTGATTGCAAAAATAAAACTGGAAAAAAAAAGATTTTATGGAAAATATAAACCTTTAAAATTATTCATTATTGTTCTTTATCCAGTAGATTTTCCACATTGCTACTGCGCTCAATAACAACTTGAGATGACATATCTTCACGTTGTGAGTGCTTCTAGTCCATCGATAAGGCATTATTCGCCTGTAGACCTCAAGTCGGCGGTTCGAATCCAAGCGGCGTAACCAGCGCCCGTAGCCATGTGGACAGGCGCCTATAAAGAATGGCTGCATCAAGTTTAAATGAGCCCTTGCGACTTAAGCGTTTCCGTGACTAGTATTGCTGCACGAAAGCACTATAAAATTACATTTCTGACTCATTGAGTATTGTAGCCCGGACTGTGCCGGTCAGCCAGTTGCTCAGTCGTGGATCGGATGTGACTAGTAGATAGGTTGCAGGATAAATGCAAAATTCAAATCTTTAGGAAATAGCTGCACCGATGTCTTTAAGAAATAGAACCAACTCAATCCAATCCATGGTTCAACCCAACCAATGGATCAACCCAACCCGTATAAGCAGGTCTTCTGGAAAAGCCGACGTTTCAAATTATATCACAACGTGTCGCAAAAACGGGAATAACTTGTGCAGTAACACTGGCTCATTATCTGACTCATCGTTCGTTGTAAATTAGTCGTCTAGAAGATTCGGACGTCCATGGTTTAAAAAAAAATTTTTTTACGAAATTGATGTCCAAAAAAAGCCAAATAAATATCTGAATTACCGCTCGGTTTGCATCAACCCGCGCTGCGAGTGCAGAACATTATGCTTTCGATGATTTTCTCTCATCTCTTAAAGCGCATTAGAATTAGAAAATTTAATGAAAGGATTTGTCTTTAATTCTCTGTAAAATTGTAAAAACTCAGATATTGAGTAGTTTCATCTGGTTCGTCTAATTCATTACGTAAGAATTTCATCTATTTTGAAATTAAAAGTGGTAAAGGAACGCTTAGTTAACGCCGATGCTTCGATAGAACAACGCTAACAAACGTAATAATAACAAACCGTTTTCGAGTTACAGTAAACTTAAGTACAGTGTACATTTAAGTACAGTGTACACTTAAGTACAGTGTACACCAAGAACGTAACGAAGTTTTAAATTATTTACATTTATATTAGTACCAAAGCTTTTCGGACAACGGGATTAAAAAAGAAAATTTTTCTTATGAACAAATTCTGTTTTTTTTCCTGTAATCTAAATACTGCGCAAACTTGTGAACGAAGTTTCAACGATGTAAATGGTTTTGATTTTCCAACTCAACGTAAACAAGCCAATATAGAAAAATAAAGTTTTCAAGCCAAATGCTGTTATGCTATTAGAACTCAAATTTTAAAATCATTTTTACATTTTTTCGAACTTGTTTTTGCAAAATTAATTATTCAATATTTCATATCCATCAGCAAGGACATGTTTAAAAAATTTAAAGAAAATCTATCATCAAGAGGTGATTCAAAAATTGATTAGATAAAAAAATAAAGTTGAATCGCTAGATGGCCAATTTCCAGTGTTATGAAAAAAAAACATTTAGAAATTTGTTAAAGTTCGATAGGTTCAAGCCTTTTTCGGCATCACATCCACAAGAGTATCAATTAAAATGTTTTGGGTAGAAAAACTGGTTTTTGTCAAATGACAGATGTTGAAAGTGAAAATGTTGACAAAAATACTTACGACTACTTAAAAATAATATTTAAGAGTAACTAATACAATATTTTGAAGCAAACATTCCGTTCGGAAGATAGAAGCGTTGAGCGAATGTCGAATATAAATGTAGGTTCACATCCGTTTTAAATTTAATGTATTTAAATTAATTTTATTTATGTTAATGATGTAATCGTGCCACGGTGAAGTTTCATAGAAGCGTTTACACAAATCTCATCTGAAAATAGATAAGAAAACTTAAATGCTGCTAGCCACTATCAACGCCGCTTTGAAAAAATTTATTTTCGCAACAATCTCTTGTCAGAGGTGTTCTGCAATATTTTTTTTAATATATAAACAAAATGTAAATTTGTTTTAAATTATCTGTGCTACTAAGCTACTAGGTTGAGATTTTTTAAATAAAAATGATTTTGTATTCAAATTCGGGTTTCTAAAACATTAAAACAATTCACGTAAAATTACGTTACTAGAAACTCAGCAAAAAAAAATTTTTTTTTTTAGAAAAACTGTTAACAACTTAAAATTTTTACGATTGAGCAAGATTTTAAAAGTAGCTCAAATAAACTACTTTTTGCAAGATGGCCAAAAAAGGTTTAACCATCAAAGGGTCTCAACGTTTGTTTGCAAGCAAGCAAACATGGTAAAGTTAATATAAAGGATTTAAAAACTATACAAAATAACAAATTTTGTTGTAGAAAAATAAACCATTAGTTTTTAGTTTATTTACTTTTTTAATTATTAAATGTATAATAACAACTTTGTTTTCCATATTGAGTTAAATTTTTTATAATTTTAATCCTCACATACTTCACATAGAAATATTTATATAACTGTGATTAATGTTTTCATATTTTATAGATTGATTATCATCAAAAAATAATTTGCAAAATATTATAATCTGCCAAATTACAAAACATAGATGATTTTTGAAAAACGGTACATCGAGCTACAATCAACGACCACAACTGCAACCACCACTGCAGTTTTAGCTGCCCTACAAACGGCAACTGCGTGGAACATAGGAGCAGCGACAATAGCGACACTAAATCAATCAGCTGTAATTTTGTTGATCGTATCATTATTTGATGTTTTTACAATGTTTTTTTTGTTTTTTTTTTGTGTTTGCCTTTCGTGGCATAGCAGGAATTTGTTTGGAATAACTTTTATTTTTTTAACCATTTAAAATTTACCTCTTTTGGAACAGCACTTGTTATAAACTATTCCGTAATTATTTATAGAGGAAAAAAATATAGTAATAAAAAAAAGTTTATTTTTGTATATATTTATTTTAAGTTCTTCACATCAGGTGTTTTAAGACACAAATAGCGATATGTAGGGAATACCGAAGTATTTCCTATCCAGAATCATAATTTTCCCCATGATTGGTTGATTTGTATTCTATATCTGAGTGTTTCATATTTACCTTGTTGGTCATTTTAAATTTTTTGCATGGTATTTCGTATTAAAGCTGTTTATATTTATTAAAAAAAGAGATTTGGACCAAGTCGAAAATGAATGGTTCTGCAAGTTGTAGAAGTATATTTTTAGCATATCATTTTGTTCTTCTAGAAACATTTTAGCTTGTAAAATTAAAGCTTCAAAAATTGATTTATGTATCTTATCTTCCAGTGCACAAATAACCAAAACTGTTTATAATCAACCAGGTTTTAGCTTTAGTTTCAGAAGCATTAATATATTCATCCTAGTTAATTTTTTTCTCAAAAAGAACAAAAATTAATAATGATAGTATTTCAAATTCGAAACTTTTTTATTGAAATTTCAGGTCCGCATTAGGTTTTCATTAATTCGCCAAATAGCAGTTGAAAAAAAAACAACTAAAAAACGAAAAATAATTATTAAATATTAATTTAAATTACAACAACATAGTATTTTATATGATTAAACAGTTATATTAAATTATTAATCATTTTTTAAGTCACAAACGTTTTAATTTAATTTTCAAGTTTCTGGTTTTTAACGTGGCTTTTTTAATTTTCAACAAAATCATGTTAATATAAAATACTAAATATTTGAATGCCCTGAAATTAAAATTATTAATTCAAAGGAAAAACGCAATAATAATAATAATAATAATAATAATAATAATAATAATAATAATAATAATAATAATAATAATAATAATAATAATAATAATAATAATAATAATAATAATAATAGTAATAATAATAATAATAATAATAATAATAATAATAATAATAATAATAATAATAATAATAATAATAATAATAATAATAATAATAATAATAATAATAATAATAATAATAATAATAATAATAATAATAATAGTAATAATAATAATAATAATAATGAAAATAATAATCTGTATATCAAAAATATTTACCATTTGCATTGCATTCATAAAAGCACGTGATATCTGATGACACGCATTTAACTGCAGAATTAACACACTTGACATCATCGCAGTAACATTCGAGACAATTTCGTTCTTTACAAAAGAAATGAACTGAATGATAGAGAGAAAAGGAAAAAAAATGTTATCGTTTACGGAGTTCCGGAACCGTCGTGTGCAGTGCAAGTTGACAAAAGATCTGAAGACGAAAAGTTTGTAAAAGATCTTTTTTGTTCAATCGGCAAGTCTGATGTAAAACCAGTATGCATAAAGAGATTAAGATCCAAAGATCAAGCAAAACCGGGCCCAATCCTCGTGGAACTAACTGATGCAAGTCTCAGAAACCCGACCCTCTTGGCTGCTAAAGGTTTGAGAAGCAACAGTACGTACAAGGCCGTTTATATCAGCCCGGATTTAACAGAGGCAGAAAGACAATTAGACTACCAGTTGAGGCAAGAGAGAAACAAACTCAATGCTCAACTTGGTAATGATTCGCCCTTTCGATACGGCATCCGTGGCAATCAACTGCACAAATTCAAGAAGGCCCAATAATTCACTCTTGCAAAAGCCACAGAGAATGCGTCACCCCAACAAGAAAAGCCAGCTCAAATCCTCTTCACCTACCTCGTCTCTAAATCACTTTCGGTTTTGGTCCAACAACCCATGCTCGCTCAATAAAGATAAACGCGATGAGGTAACAGCAAGAATAGCAGCCCTCGACCAATCGCTTAGACCACATGCCATGTTTTTTTGTGGAAACATGGTTTAACGAATCCTCAGACACCTCCATAGCTGGCTATCAACTGCACCGTAAAGACAGAGAGAGGAGCGCTGGAGGAGGTGTTGCGATCTACGTTGTGGATAAAGTTGTGACCAGTGAGACTGGCATTCCTCAGCTCAACTCTCCAGCTATTGAACAAGTCTGGCGAGTCATTTGTTTCGGTGGAGAAACTTTCCTCGTTGGTTGTTTATATCGCCCTCATGACTTGAACGACGACTATCTCACACAATGTATTGCTTCAGTCACAACAGCTCGTAGCTCACTTTCCGCCTTGAGCTGCTCATTTATGTTGCTCTATGGCGATTTTAATTTCTCTCACACAAAATATGCTCCAATCGACGTGGGTGGTGGCGTGGCAACAGTTGCCCATATAGGTAACGAACATCCTAGTGACATTAGATTTCAAGAGTGCCTCAACGACTGGCACCTTACACAGCTTGTCACGTTTCCCACGTACCGCTGTAATCGTTACGTTACACCTAGCAGCACTCTTGACCTCATTATTACCAACGACCCCGACCGAGCTATCGAGATACTTGAAGCTGACTCACTTGGATACACGCCCATGGGCCAATCCCATTGCTTTATAACCGGTCGGTTCGCTGTGGCCGGTCTGAACAATTCACGTGTTTCTCCGTCGCACAAACGTTTTATATGGAGCAAAGCTGACTACAATGCGCTGTCTTCTCGTATTTCAAACACCGACTGGGAAAACTTATTTGATGGCCTTTCAGTACCTGACACTTATCAGCTTCTTATCGACCGATACAACGAAGCGGTTGCACTACACATCCCATCTACAACAACTCCATTTTTCCGGAAAAAAGAACCTTGGGTAACACCCGAAGTTATAAAAGCAGCCAGAGTCAAGCGCGAGGTCTGGGCTAAATACATCGCATCGGGGCGCGACTCTGCAGTTATTCTACGAGAATCTCATCGAGAGGCTTGCAAGCGTGTAGCTAAAACAGTCAAGTCGGCAATTCTCATGTATGAGGAACAACTAGTCAGCGCTTCCAAATCCAATCCAAAACTTCTTCATTCACATGTCCGTAGCAAGCAGTTTGTCAAAGACGACATCAACTCTATTTAGACAGCCGACGGCACCATAACTGCGGACCGTGAAAAAATCTGTTCTTCCCTCAATGACTATTTTCAATCTGTTTTTGTCATCGAACCTGATGGTTACATGCCTGCTTTTACAGATCGCACCGAATCAATCTGCGATGTAAATGAAAGTTGTTTTTCTGCAGCTATTCTTCAAAAAAGACTACACAGCTTAGACAAAACTAAATCGATGGGTCTTGACGGTTTGCACCCACGCGTTCTCAGCAATTGCGCAGCTGCCTTTGCCACACCCCTGGCTCTCATCTACAAGCGCTCCTTCATGTCCGGAGTTATACCGGACACATGGAGAAAATCAAATGTTTCCCCTATCTTCAAAAAAGGCAGCAAGCTCAAGCCTTCTAACTACAGGCCTGTCTCTCTCACTCCTGTGCCCTGTAAAGTAATGGAAGGCATTCTACATGAACACATCATGCAGCACTGCGTCGTCAACGGCTTAATCAGCAAACATCAACATGGTTTTCTCAAGAAAAAAAGCTGCTTGACAAATCTACTTGAAACTCGCGACATACTCACTGAAGCTGTTCATTGCGGCTATGTGGCTGACGTAGTATATACAGATTTTGCCAAAGCATTCGACAGAGTACCTCACAAACGCCTACTGCATAAACTAAAAGCTTACGGCATCCGTGGTATGCTACTCACATGGATCGAAGCGTGGCTGAATGATAGGAAGCAGCGCGTTTTGATTGAAGGCTGCGAGTCCGAGTGGAAGAATGTGACAAGTGGCGTTCCTCAAGGCTCTGTTCTTGGTCCACTACTTTTTGTGTTATATATTAACGACTTACCGGACACTATCACACACCAAATCAAAATGTACGCGGACGACAGCAAAATTATCGGCATCATCAAGTCAGCTTCCGACATTTTATCTCTCCAGGCTGACATTGACCGTGCAGTTGAGTGGTCATTCACTTGGCTAATGCACTTCAATGTCGAGAAATGCAAAATCATGCATGTCGGTCGCTCACACAGAATAACCCACCAATACTCTATGAGACATATTGACGGCACGCGGCTACCACTCGAAGTCACAAAAGTCGAACGTGATCTTGGTGTTCTCGTCTCAGATGATCTAAAGGTCCGAGCACAGGTCGAAAAAGCAGCGTCATCAGCCAATCATATGCTCAGCCGACTCAGAAAAGCTTTCCGCAGCCGCAGCCTCATACTGTGGCGTACACTTTACCTCTCCTACGTCCGCCCACATCTTGAATTTGCTGTTCAATCTTGGTCGCCTTATCAAAAGGGCGATATTAACCTTCTTGAGCAGGTCCAACGTCGGGCAACAAAAATCATTGCAACACTAAAACATCAGCCCTATGAACATCGTCTGCAACAGCTTGGGATCACAACGCTACAAGACCGCCGTTCGAGAGGTGACCTGATCGAGCAGTTCAAAATCGCCCACAACATCGACGACGTCAGCTTTTCCGTTCCGCAAACTCGAGCAACCGGCCACACGGCATACCACCTGCGTGGCCACAACTGCAAATTAGAGCGCCAGTATGTCAGAGGTTGCGAAGAGCGATACAATTTTTTCACAAACCGGATTGTCGCTCCATGGAATGCGCTTACGCAATACACAATTGACGCCCCGACAGTAAACGCTTTCAAGGACCGCATCTCTTAGGAGTCGCGAGTCCTCCAGCTTCTGTCAGTATAGAGGAGCCTGATGTAGCTCCTCTTCATCAAAAATATAACTTTCAGACATTAATTTTTTTATGGCTTGATTCTATAGACTTTTTTTTTTATATATTTTTGGTTCTGATAATAAACAAAACTCAAAACTCAAAACAAAAGAAGCAAAAACAAAGCAAAATCAGAACAAATAATTTACTCGTCGCCATCTTTTTTCTTTAATGTAACGTTCGACAATCACGTCGGTTTTTCAAATCGAAACATTCAACATTTTTGATTATGACTTTGAACGATGGTTATATTGTTTATAAGCCACTTCTGTGAAGCTTCAATGATGCGAATCAATAAATGAATATAAACTATCTGGCTCTTTGTTTTTGTTCATTTGTTTAGTTTGTACGATCTTTTGTTTCAATGAGATAAGGATCTTTGGTAATTCTTTGTTATGATTATTTGTGTCATTCGGTCACGATTGACACAAATATATATAAATATAAATATAAATATATATATATATATATATACATTAGGGGTGGGCCGATTTTTGATTTAGAAATCGGAATTGGCCGGATTGCTATTTAAACCGATTAATCGGAATCGGTCACGAACAAAAAAATTGTTTGATCGACTTTGCTCGATCCGACGTATAAACTAGCAATTCTTAATGAAGAAACTCAACAGCTTGCCAAAGATTGCTAAAAATGCTTATTTGGCGGACCTCGTCAGCCAGGAGGTAAGCCACCAACGGATCCAATAATTTATTAGAAAGCTAAACACCTGGTCTTTCTTATTCTAGCTGCTGTTGCCAAGCGATATTCTAAAACCCCCCATTTAGCGCCAACATAAAATAATTAAGAGTTTCAAATTTTAAATTACGTATCCCTTGTTCCAATGATTTATAAATAAACAAAACTGTTTATAGACGACGAGGTTGTCGCTTTAGTTTCAAAAGGAAAATTATTTTATATTTTATTAGCTAAAGTTTGTCTAGAACAGCAAAATGTTATGCTAAAAATATACTGCTTCAACATGCAGAACCTTGGAGCGTGGTACAGGTCGAAGCTGCATATCACTTAGTTTCTGTTTGATGTCACGTTGTTCACTCTAGTTGATTCTAACCGGTACAACGTCAGATTTTTCCGATTGACACAAATAACGATGACAATAGAAATGTACGAGATCTTTATCTCCTCCTAAACACGAGGTCGTAAGATAAAACAATTATTTCCTGGACCCTCTTTCTAAGTCAACACTTCTACCGACAAGGATCCCGACATGGTTCTGTTGAAGTCACTCGTACCCACGCTTTTGATTGGATCGAAAGAGAAGAATGCTGCAGTTAAGTCATTCAGTGAACATGCTTTGCTTTCGCTGCTGAGATATAGAAAAATGACTCCCTATATCAGGTGTGTTTGGATTTCCTGGACCCTCTTTCTAACTAACAAAGAATCAGATTTATCTTGTTTACACAGAAATTTCTTTAATTTGATTTTCTCAAACGACTGGTTTTCAGACATTAAAAATCATAATTTAAAAGTGAAGAAATAAATTTTATTATTTTGTTTTGGTGAAGAATTCAACACCTGACCTGTTAATAATAAATCAAACCCAAAGAGGTTTTTTTTGCATGCGCATAAACAAATGTTACAGTCATAATGTCAGCATGTACAAATGTCATAATAGGTACAGCCGTTGGCTTTTGATTTATGTATTTGCAACACAACTAATTGCAACTACTCGTCTATGTCCATACAGATTTGACGTCTCCTTTTTGTTGCTTCCAACTTTAACGCCAACAAACACGTCCTCCACAGGCCTACTATGACTTGCAAAACTGCAACATCACTTTAATCACTTACTCAATCAACAACTACAACTGCAACCACCACTGCAGTTTTAGCTCCCCTGCAAATGCCAATACAACAACAACTGCGCTGAACATAGCAGTAGCGACAAGAGCGATTTATTTATGATCTACGACAGGAAGTACTTAGGTACTTTTAACATACAGCCATTACAGTCATAAAACATCTGATGTAAAGGACTATAAACTACTTAAAAATTAGTATACACATTTTACTATATTAGTTATTTTATGTGTATTCACCTTGAGCAGTGACTTTACCCATTAACTCATATATGCAGTTTAACAATAGCCTTTAAAGTAGAAGCATGAACTTAATTCAAACATTCCACAAAGGCAGAGGCGTGAACGATTTGGCCTTGTGGCGGACAATAAAATACGTTCGCCTTTGTTCGGTTTCTATTTCTTGTCTGACCTGAAACTTTTAAAATTTCTTCGGTTTTTATTAATCGAATTTTAGTGTATGAACTGAAATGTTTACATTTTACTTAAAATTTTGTATAATCTGCTTGTCTGTTTGTCGGTTAAGTGATGTTATAACAAATGTTCAACTAATTCATAAATGGTTCAGATTTATAGCATGTTTAACTAGCTAGGTTAACCAAGATTGACCGGGTTTTAATTTGACATTTTGCTTTATTTAAATGTATTACACTCTGTGCTGCTAAAGACCTAAAAAATAGACATTGCGATGGTTTAAATTTATTTATCCCAGTTAATACTGAACCATTTTGTAATTATGAAAAACCTCTGTCAATCCCAGAAGACCTTACCGTCCTCGTGAAAGTTTCAAAACAGCCGAACAATTGAACAAACATAGAGCCAGCCTTGTTATCCGTGATTATCAACAAATATTTGAAGGACGGCCATGTTTAAAACTATCGTCTATTTAGATTTAAAAATGCTAGTTAAACCTTCATAAATATTTGAAATTAACGTAGAAAGCATGCGGATCAAGTTTTCCGTTTTAGTTTTCTGCTGTTTCTTCTATTTCTTCTTGAAAGGAGGACAAAGTCTTGAGTGTTTCTGCAACTGCTGCGGTTATTGCGACTCCACTCAACCCACAGTGGAATGCCCAGATGCTACTGATAATTGTTATTATATGTACTTGCATGGAGGTAAATTATTTGAAGTTTTTTTTTTGGTTTAATTTGTTTATTTGGATGATGATAAGCAAAAAAAACAGATCACAAGAAAAAGTATAACAAAATAAAGTTGAAGTTAAAGACTATCAATTGTTTTAATGTTTTTTTTTTATTCTCAAAAAATATTTTTGTCTACTGTATAACGAAAACAACTGTTTCACTACACCTTTTTATAAAAATATTTAAATAAGCATTTAATATAATAGTTCTTTTTTATAATTCATGTAAATGGGGTTCAACGTTTTGCTTATTCATCATTAAGTAAATACACACATTTAATCAGATTGATTTAGGCGTTATGATTTGAAGAAAAACAATTTCTACAAAATTAAATTAATAAATTAAATAAAAAAAACACAAATTTCTAAACAAATAAATTATTAGAAAATTAATGAAAAATTATTAATTTTTCAAACTCAGTTTTTGAATCAGGATGTACAGGTGCTGATTTAGAACCATGCACCAGCGATAGATGTGCTTGCAACACAACCAATTGCAACGACCCGAGTCAATACGGATTTGGCACCTCGCGTGTTCCGTCCACGATTAAAACAACTGAAACCTCATTACTTTTAACTACTCTGACAACTACGATGACCACAATTGAAACTCTAACTTTAACAACAGCAACAGCAACTACAACCTCACCTACTACTGCCGGAACTATGTTTTTTACTTCTTTTAAAACTACTGCAACTGCAACTTTAACAACTCCTGCAACCTACTCAACGTCAACTTTAACTACCCCTGCAACAACAATCACAGCAGTTATAACTTCAGCAAACACGTCTCCCACAACAACTTCCATCACTGCAACATCAATTACTCAATCAACAAACACAACTGCAGCCACTACTGCAGTTTTTAGTGTTCCGACCACGAATACAACAACTGAAACCTCAGCTACTACCGCCACGATAAGTTCAGCTACTCTGACAACTACGGCAACCACAACTACAACTCTAACCTTAACTGCAACTACCGCAACCACAACCTTAGCCACACCTCCTACTGCCATAACCACAATTTTATATTCTTCTACAACTACTGCAACAACAAATTTAACTACCCCTGCTACAACAATCACAGCAATTATAACTTCAGCAAACACGTCTCCCACAACAACTTCTATCACTGCAACATCAATTACTCAATCAATAACCAAAACTGCAACCACCACTGCAGTTTTTAGCAGGATAACAAAAGCTAATCCAACGACAACTGCGTCAAATGAAACAGCGTCGACAATAGCGACACCCAATTATACAACTGAGATTTTGTTGATTTTAATTGCTATTCCTGCTTCTACTATGGTTGGAATAATAATAGTATGCTTGTGTTTGTTTTTGACATGAAAGCAGATTTAATGAAACTAAAATAAATAGTTGTCTACATTAGTGATCTTATGTTTATTCATTTTAAGTAGCAATTCCAAACTTTAATTATTACACTGCGAAAGCGCAGAAATTGAAGGAGTATTCCAATAGTATAACTGTTATAGTTTTTTTGATTACATAAGTTTATGATTCCTTAACGTAAACACCATGGCATTTTTGCTTTAGTTATGTTCTATTTGCTGAACCTTGATTTCTGTTAATTTGACAAGGGAAATGTTTAATATTTTGTTGGTGTTCTAATTCTTTGACAATTTCGGTTTTTTCTGTTTGTTTACTCTCTTCGTTTAGCCGTTGAACTTGATGATGATTTATAAAGTTATACAACAACAAAAATTTCTGTAAAACAAACATTCATAACAAAATAATGCGCCTAATGTTTTTCATTGTATATGAATTAGAAACTGTTTTAAAGTATGTTTACAAAATGTGACCAAGTTATTCAGAAAATCAGCCAGGCTTATAGATATATTATTTAATATTTTTAGGGCGCGAGAAAAACGTTGTTTTTTTTAAATGTAGAGCATTTAATTTTTTAGTATTTTATAATAACGTATGTTTTTTGAAAATGGAAAAAGTTGCATTAGAAATTCAGCTTTACTTTAAATCAGTGGTTCTTAACTTTTTTTTACCAAAGCTTAGCTGTTATCTAAAAAAGTGTGGGCCTCTTAACTTTTAACAAGTCGATAAGAAACTAGATAAGAGGCAAAAAGCAATCAGAATTAGTTTGTCAATAATTGACCAAAATTATAATTGAGGTAGACCCGCTACCAATTATTTTCTAAAAAATGAAATCATATTTGCTTAAATGTTTCATTAACTCATAGTAATATGTCTGCTTGATATACAGAGAAAAAAAATTAAATTTCTGCCACTATAATATGGTTTAAATTATATTTTTTTGTTAAGTACCCCATAATACTTAAACATTGATTAAATAATAGTTTAAACAAGATATGTCGAAAGCTATAACTCTCGAAAGTCTAGAAGTAGTTCTCAGCCGTATCGTAGACAGAATGAGCGACAATATGACGCGCTTACTGGAGACCATGAATAAAAACTATGAGGCTCTTCTTGATAGAATAGCCAAAACAACAACTGACTCGTTAAAAGAAATGTCGACCAAACTCGAGGACATTTCTATAAGATTGGGTGCTTTGGAGTCTGGGACTGAGTCTTCTAAATTAGTGACTGACGAGCGAAATCTATTAGGCAATCCAACTAGTATTGCCGAAGTACTGACTACCACCTCTAGTTGCTGCGGCGAAACCCAATTTGAACTGGAGTCCACCAGCTGTGTCTCAGAGCATGTGACGGATGACGGCCGTACAGACTGCACAAGTCAGGTGGGTCATGATGATGAGCCTGTCAAAGACGGTCATGATAAGGAACCTTGCAAAGATGCTCAAAATGAACCATGCAAAGATGGTGACAGTGATACAGTCGGTTTGGACGTCAAAAACCAAACTAAAGAAGATGAGAAGAATGTTGAAAACGAAATACAAAACGATGAGGATGAAAGTGACGATGAAGATTATAATAATGGCAATAACAACTATGGCTTTCACCCATACAGCGACGGTTCTGAAACGGAAGCCTCCATAACAGACGACGGCACCGAATATTCAGGGTCAGATTTTAGTGAAGAATCTGACTCGGATGAAGCAACCGAGGATTTAGAAACGGACGAAACTCTAATGGAAAAATACGTCAAAGTTAACTTGACAAGAAAAGAAGACACTGATTTGAGAGACGATGGCGATAATTTGAAGAAAGATCCGCTGGACGATACGAAAGTTGACACCGATGAAAGAGCCGAGTTGGAATGTGAAAAGAAAACGTTCGATTGTAGCTTGGAAGAAAACAAACATGACGGCGATGAACTTCTCCAAAACAACAATAGCAATGCAGCAAGCAAAAACTCTGGAAAAAATGAGACAAGAACAGAGAACGGTACCGAGGGTTTTAAATCAGATGAATCCACAGAAGATTCTAGATCAGATAGACTAAGAGTCATTGTAAAATCAAATAACAGTTTGATGAAGGGATTTATTGGATTTATGGAACGACGTGTTTTCGAAAAACCTTTTGAAGAGTTTCTTGAGAAAGATCTAAAGGATGTGAAGGAAGAAGAAAAAGCAGACAATTCCGATAAACCGTGCAAAGATGTTCAGGACGAAGCATGCAAAAAGGCTGTGAGGAACCGTGCAAAAATGGCGACGATGAGCCAAAGAAAGACTCTGTTGATGAGCCAAAGAAGGACTGGAAGAAACTGTGTCAAACGGTCAAGAGACTTGACCATGTTGTTTGCGAATTGCGGTCAAAGCCACGAGTAAAGATCAAGGTATTTTGGTGTTCGTGGCCGAGTCGCATTTCTTAAAAGCGATATGCTGTTCGGGACGAACAGAATTAAGAAGGGGGTAATAATGTAAAATCGCTGTTTTTACAATAGGTTTTCCCATTGATAGACGTTAAAGGACTTCGAATAACTATTATGGACATTATTAATAAACCAGAAGGTATAACTAGCCGTAACAAAGCTTCATTTATTATTTTCCAATAAAACATCAAAACCATTCTATTGAGCCCGGTATACGATTTGGTGATATCGTAACAATATATATATAAGTCCTCTATGCATTGCTGCATCATTCATCCGATCGTAAAGCAAGCTTGAAAGGCAATGGGAGACAATGATAGTGAAAAAAATTGAAATCGGACACAAAATGGGGGGAGCGAGCGGAAACGGGAATTAGAAATGGAGCGGGAACGTGAAGGCAAAAGAAAAGAAAAAGCAACTGAGAGCGGGAAAAGTAAAGCGACCAAGAGCGGGAAACCGTCCGGGATCGGGAAAGCGACCGGGAGCGGGAAAGCAAACGGGAGCGGGAAAGCGAACGAGAGCGAGAAAACGGTCGGGAGCCGGAAAACGACCGGGATCAGGAAAGCAACCGGGAGCGGGAAAGCGACCGAGAGCGAGAGCGAGAGAGCAAGAGGGGAAGGAAACAGAATAGAGAAAGAGACAAACATTAGAAAACCTCTAAAAATTCTGGGCAACGCCGGTATCCGCTAGTATATTATATTTTAAATATATATGTATATATATATATATATATATATATATATATATATATTATATTTATATTTATTTATTATATATTATATTTATTTATTATATATTATATTTTATTATAAATAAACAGGGAGCGGGAAAACGACCGGGAACGGCAAAGAGACCGGGATCGGGAAAGTCACCAGGAGCGGAAAAACGACTGGGAGCGTGAAAGCGACCGGGAACGGGAGCGCAAGCAGGAACGGGAAAGTGACCGGGAGCGGGATTGCAAGCGGGGAAGGAAACGGGAGCGAGAGAGGCACGCATTAGAAAAACTGTTATATATATATATAATATATATAATATATATATATTATATATTATATATATATTATATATATATATATACATATATATATATATATATATATCACATATATATCTTTGCGTATTTTTATATACGTATATACATACATACATACATACTTAAAACGTGGGGCACCATTTATATTCAAAAAAGCATTTTATCTAGTTAAAAAATAGCAGATGGTTAAGACTGATCCCTGCGCAATTCACCTTCTATCGACAGCAGAGTAAACGTCTGACAGGACGCGACAAACAACCGACTCAGTAGAGTGGGAACGCTTGAACCCGGATTGAAATTTAGGCAGCAAGTTATTTTCAGTTAAGCACTCTGATTGCTGAAGAAAAACAAGCTTCTCCACAACTTTTGACATAAATGACAAGTTGGATATGGGCCGGTAGCTTTTGAGTTCACCAGGATTGAGGCCAGCTTTTTTTAAATCCGGAGTAATGATGGCGTCTATCTGCGACATAGGTAGACTCTCCCGGACAGATGCATTGCACAAACATGTGATGAAGGGCAGCCGAACGTCTTGAAATTGTACGACGACGAACGTCGGAATTGGGTCGAGCTGACAACATTTGACTAAATTTGTTTCAAGTTCATTTTAAACTGCTCTCTGAAAAAGTATCTTCAAGCAGTAAATGTTTTTTGCTAACCATTTTGCGCAGTGATATGCGCTCCTGGTGGACTGAAAGTGACAGTTTCATCAATATAGCCAGCTTTGCCAAAAGCTATGAGACTGAGTTTGATGGATTCAAAGTATTCCTATCGTTGCTGATTACTCCAACTCAGTGGTTATGCAAAATTGCAATTACATCATCGTGATTATTCTTGAGCACATATCTTTATTTTCTGTAAAGAAAAAGCCTTTGGTGTTTTTTTGTAATTGGGGAAAAGTTGTTTGGTCAATGACAGTCCAGTTATCTTTAAATTTTCCAAAAAATTAAAACTTTGACTCAGATTAAACAAAAAAAACTCAAAGATTGCTGTTGTAACTATTTTCAACACACAACGTCTGCAAGCCAAAAACAGTAGTCGTTTATCAAAAGCCTTCTTAGTTACCGTGATTGATTCATTTTGAACTACTGTGTTTGTATTTGTAGTGTCAAAACAAAATCCAACTAGCCATTCAGGTACTTTTTCCCATTTACTGATAACATCAATAACCTTTTCCCCAATCAAAACACCAATACCATTGTCAGATAGGTTTGGAAGCCACGTGGGCATACGTGGAAATGAAATGGCAGATTGCCTTGCCAAAGAAGCTACCAAACATCCCGAAATAGAGATTGAGATTATGCCAGAGATGTTTGACATAAAAAGAACAATACGCAGAGAGCTTTTGAACGAATGGCAGACCAGATTGGACTCTGCTCAAGAAAGTCGACACTACTGGTCTCTCGAAAAAAAGTCTCAAATAAAATTAAATTCAAGACAACAAACAGAAAAAAGGAAGTCATCATTTCCCGACTCCGACTTGGAAAGTGTCGGCTGAAACAAAATTTGAAGAGAATGAATCTTCATGAGACAGGTTTGTGCGAAACCTGCGGAACAGAGGAAACAATCGAGCACTGGTTGCTGCACTGCAAAGAAACGACACAACTAGGAATGGAACTTGGGAACTTTTGTAAAAGGATCCAAAAACCAACTACACTCCAAACCATACTGAACTCGGAAATATGCCACGACATCATCTATAAATGGATACAAAATAATCCTAAAGAACTGTAAATATAGAGAAAAATTATTTAGTGTAAATAAGTATTTTTTTCATTTTGGTTTTGTTTTCGCGTCTTAAAACACATGGTGTAAAAGACTATAAACTATAATAAATAAAAAAAAAATAGGTTTGGAATGACGAGAAAATTTTCAATTTCCTTACCAGACACATCACTGACATACGGTCAACATTGCTGCTTTTGTTATCTGGAAATAGTATACTATCAAAGAGAACATTATAAAGTAAAAAAAGCCAAGTTAAGTCACAAAAGCCCTAAACACTTTCATCGCCAAAATCGCTATTAACCCGAAAAAAATGTATGAATCATGAAATTGGACCTCATAAGATTTTTACAGTTAAATTGTGTTAGTAAATGGCACATTTTGAGACCCTATGCATAACGTTTACTAAAGAATGTTATATATATATATATATATATATATATATATATATATATATATATATATATATATATATATATATATATATATATATATATATGTGTGTGTGTGTGTGTATCTATATCTTTATATATTTGATATATGTTACGCCACATATATATATATATATATACAGTAGGACGTCGCTTATATGTATATATATATATATATATATATATATATATATATATATATATATATATATATATATATATATATATATATATATATATATATATATATATATATATATATATATATATATATATATATATATATATATATATATATATATATATATATATATATATATATATATATATCTTTTTTTCTTTTATTTTTGCTTTGAATTCTGTTCGAACCTACGCTTTATGTTGTCCGAACTAAAAAAAACTACTAAAACTAAATTGTAGAAAGTGGACAATCACACCATTGTTCTTGGACAAACGCACTTTGACGCTCAATCAAATATTAAATCTATCGAAAACTACATGGCATCGGAATATTTCAATATAAGTAGTTTACAATATGGAGGCAAAATGGCTTTCATTTGGCAAAAAGGTGTTCCCAGTAAATCATTTATTTAGATTCAAAATGATGTTCGTCCATTTTCAATGATAGTGGCTGTTGAAAGTAAACACAATATCAACTTTTTTGCTAAACTACATGTATATCTTCTAATAATAATTTTAATAAATAAATTATTTTGTTATTACAGGCTGGAAAAACGGTGAAGGGACAGAAGTAAACTTTGTAAAAGTTAATTAACAAATGATGATGATGGTAACTTTGAGCTACAAATTTTTATAACATATTTCGGCATTCAAACCTCACTTTGATTTTTATTTGTATAACTGCAGTGATAGTTTACATATATTCTAAAAAAAATATCTAGTAATATGAATTTAGTAATGGCTGAAAATCTACCATTATGAAGGTTTTTTAGATGAAAACTTAATTTTCTTCTGATGTTTTAATGTCCTCCCTAGACTTAAATAATTATACGTTTTAGAATTTTTTCTAAATAATGAGCTGTTGAATTTAAATTTAACTTTAATTTAAAAACAAATAATAAATAAATCAAGTAATTAAATATTCCTAATAATCTCAAAATCATTGAAAAAAAATTATCATGTTGAACTATCTTTGTTTTCTTATTTCTTTCTTTATTTAAAAACAAATAATTAATAAATCAAGTAATTAAATATTCCTAATAATCTCAAATATCATTGAAAACTTTAAACGCCATTGCAGAAAAAAACTATAATGTTGAACTTTCTTTGTTTTCTTTGTTAAATGGTTATAAGAGCTATTTATAATTTGCTTCGCACTTCGTCCTGATTTAATGAATAATCTTTTCTAAATTCGGTCATTTGTGTTGCAGTGAATATTGTTTGATATTCTTTTGTAACTCAAGTAATGTATGGAATAAAATTATCTAAATATAATCGGTCATTTGTGTTGCAGTGAATATTGTTTGGTATTCTATTGCAACTCATGTAATGTATGGTATACTAAATTTTTTTTAATATAATCGGTCATTTGTGTTGCAAAGAATATTGATGGATACTCTATTGTAATTTGGCTCCAAAGCTCGTTCGACCTTGGGCCACTTTAAAACAATTTTTTTCAACTCTTTTCATAATGACAATATCTTAGATTTATGTTTAAACAATTGTTTCTATTTATTTTTTTTAAACTGATTAATTGTACCCACGTGTCCTTGTTAGGATAATATCTAAATGTATCACAAGGTTTTTTTATTTATTTCAACTTTTGCTTTTTTCAGAGTTCATAGACAGAAACAAAGCAGTTAATGTTGTAGACAATTTTTTATTTTTTTCGTGTGTTCTTGCCAATGCACTTTATTGATGCACTGTTATGGATGTGAATATTGGCATTGAACTAATCTTAGATGTTTTAATTTTAATCATCTGACATTTGTGTTCCTTTGTAGTTTAATAAATGCATTTGATATTGTTGTTAGTTAATGTTGTAGTAATTTTTGTAATAAATGCATTTGATGTTGTAGTTTCAGTACCTTCTCTAATTGAACGTTTTGTTAAGTAAAAACATTTTTAACAACATATTAACAAAAACTTGCTTATAAACTATTTATTAGTTATTGTATAAATTTGAGATTGAATGAGAAGCCAGAACTCCAATCGACGAAAACTGAATCTCGAGCCAAACCTACTCCATCAAACAGTACAAAACTTTTTTGCAATTATAAACTGGTATTTAATAAAAGTCAAGTGCACTTTAATTTTAATTTGTTTTCAATTTTTGTCTTCTCTCTTCGCTTAGCTCAGCTATCTTTAACATTAATTAGGTGGGCAGTGGGCACTCCTACAACTGCTATGCGTTAGCGATCTTCACCTCTCCAATTAGCTTAGTAAGCGCAACTGAGTTCACAAAATAATTTATAGCTCATTATCATTTTTTTTTTCAATTAGAGCATGAAATCGTTTTAAGTCTGCTAGTGAAATCATCCTGTAAATTACTTGTTACTGCAAAACATTCATTGGTGTAGTCTTAGTATTTAGAGTGTTACTAAGGTTTAATAATGCTTTTTAACAGCAATATAATTTAATGAAAAACTCTACAAAAAACATTTGATGCAAGAATCAAGAAATAATGTATAAAAACAAATGCAAACAGCATCAATTAGGAATTGTGATTCAAAATTACTGACCAAAATCCGATAAAAAAATGATGTAATTAAAATGCAAAAAAACATTCAAGTTTGATAATAAATTCAAATTAGTATAAAAATCTGAGCTTTTTATTTTTAAGAATAAATTATACTTAAACAGCTGCAGAAACTAAAGCACAAGCAGATCTTCGTGTTACAAATGAACAACATTTCAGAGTACAGTTTCATTTGTTTGTTACAAATAAACAACATTTCAATTGTTTGGTAGATATTTCCCAGTAAAATATCATTCGCTTGGTCTAATTTTTTTTATAACTGGTTTTACTGCCTTGACTGAAATACAAAATAAAACTTTGAAAATAAGAAATAAAACTTTCTGAAACAAAAACATTTGTACTTTTCTACTTTTCTGGCTTTCAAGCAGGAGGTGTTTCACATTATTCAAACTGAATCTGTTTCGGAGTTTCTGTTTAATTTATTTTAACTGACCCTAAATTATTTTTTTTTATTTATTCTAGAAACTAGCACTTATTCAATTATTGATGATGTTTTTAGAGATATAACTGTTTTACTGCCTTGACTGAAATACAAAATAAAACTTTGAAAATAAGAAATAAAACTTTCTGAAACAAATGTTTCACCAAATCTTCAATAAGAAACAATTTTAATTTGTAAAAGTGTATTAATAATAAAACATGTATTGCTGACAATGTATAAAAAAAGGGTCACTTTCTTGTCAAACAGACAAGAAAATAAATTATTTAATAGATTATATATACAACCTTGAGAGTCAAAGGAAACAATTAAAAAAGATTTTTTTCAGGTGACGTAAGTTTTAGTTTTCAAATTGCTTAGTTTCTGTAATGTTTTTTTTTGGAAGCTATTTTATATATTGTGATCCTAATTTTGTGTTGTTGGTAAATTAATAATAATTTATTTGTCAGACTTTAGTTGTTTGTTGTATTGCCTTAAAATTAATAACTCTTTATTCTCACAACTGCAGTCCACCACATGTTGCTAAAGGAAAACATTTGAACATTTCCGGCAATCAAGCAAAAGATGTACTGCATGGCAAGAGCTGAATCTGTTTTGAAGTTTCTAAATAACTTATTTTAATTGTGTCAGCCTTTCATTGGTATAAAACGTAGCATTATTTTTATGACTGGTGACATTTAAAAAAACTAATAAAAACTAATAACCTAATTCAACAAAAACTCAGTAAAATTTTTGTTTCGTTCATTTACAAACGTCAGTTTTAAATTGTTTAAAAGTATAATTTTTCGTCGTCATATTGCTGTTTTACATCGTGTGAATTTTTGTGCAAGCAAATTAACGCTAGCAATCATTCTATCTTATTTTCCAAACGTTTATCCGTCTGAAGTATTGAAAATTTGTAGTTGCTTAATCGTTACCCATCAACTACAAAATTGTTTTTTTTTCCGAATTGACAATTAAAAAAATTTATTTAAAATAGAAGGTTTTAAGTTAATTTTGAATAATTTGTATTTTTTTGGTTTTCAAGGTGTTTTCCATCAGATCCAAAAAAAGTTTATTGAAATAACTAGAGGACAAGAAAATGAAATTAACACATGTGAAATAATATCTGAATAAAAAACCAACAACATATTTATTACTTTGAATTGGATTTATAGCCACCCCGAGACGCGGTAGCACACGAAAACACTTGTACTTTTCTACTTTTCTGGCTTTCAAGCAGGAGGTGTTTTTCATTATTTAAGCTGAATCTGTTTCGGAGTTTCTGTTTAATTTATTTTAACTGACCCTAAATTAATTTTTTTTATTTATTCCAGAAACTAGCGCTTATTCAATTATTGATGATGTTTTTAGAGATAAAACTGCTAAAATAATTTAGAAAATATTATTGCTTGTGTTTATTTAAATATTGAAATCAAAACCTGTTTATTCCCAAACTAAAACAAAATTACAAAAAACAAAGTTTTTAAAACACAATTTTTATTTTTCAAGTTATTCAAATTGATTTCTAAATGCAATAACAGTTTTACTTTTTTTTCTAATAATACTTTATTAAATACTTTAAATTGAAAATTTTATAAAAAGAAATAAACTATTAACTTTTCTTTTAGTTCATTTCACAAAAAAGTAATCAAAATTTAATTTAAAAATTTGAATATTTATATTTAAAAGAATGTTTTTTATATTTTCAATTTTCACATAATAGGTGTTTAGTAGACTCTGGTTAATGTTTTCATATTTTATAAACTTACTTTCTTTAAAAAAAATGTATTGAGCTCATCCTTGTCCATCATATCAGCATACTTCTGTACACACCACTTTTTATTTTATTAAAAAAAACTATATTAAACTCATCCGTGACCATCATATAATACGATTTCCACTAAAAATATCTATCCTTACTGCAGCACGACGGGTGACGCAGAGGAAAAACATTTAAGCTTTTGCAGCCATCAAACAAGAGGTGTCTCAAATGATATAAACTGATTCTGTTTTAGATTTTTAAAATAACTTATTTTAAACAATTCAAAGCCAAAATGTACCTGCGTTTGATTTATCTAGAATTGTCAGCTTCATGTAGAAAATGACAATTTTGTGTCCTCGTATTGTCATTTTGAATCGAGTAAGTATTTTGCATCTAAAAATTACAAATAATCAACAAATTAAATCTAGCAGGAATTGTATTCGTTACTCTTTAAATGCAAACTTTTTATGTTTTAATTCGCTCAACAAACATTTAATTCATTAAGAAGCTCATATAAAATCTGGCATAATCAATCAAACAAACAAACAGCGCAATTTGTCGCGGGCTGTTGAACAATAATTATAATAGAGACTGTTTAAACAAACTTAGATAGTCTTTATACACAAACAGGTGGAGATGATCTAAAAAGTCAAAAATTTCCTCCACATACCATTGTCTTTTTTCAGTATTTTTAAATCCTTTATATTATTTTCGATTGTCTTCCCGTCTGTCTGTCTTCCTGTCGGTCACAAACTTTGAGTCTCAAAATTAACTCACTTCCCGTTATCCGATCGAGCTGAAATTTGGCACATCGACTTGGGCTGCAAGACAATTGAATCTATCAAAATTTCAGTTTGATCGGAAATTGTATAATTAAGGTTTTCAAAAAACACCAAATTTTAACGGATTTTTAATTTTTGAATTTTAAAATAAAAATCTAGGATCGTATATAAAGGATTTATAATAAAAACTTTGTTTTTATGGGTTAGTTTTTAACGTCTACATTCCTCGACTTTGAAGTTGCGTTCTATTGGAGCTGTGTCTGGTTTTGCTTACCTGGTGTGATAGCTATACAGACAAGAAAAATAAAACTGATCAATGTAGAGCAGGTAATAGGAAAGGTTTATCAGGTATTCACATCAAAGTGTTATTAAATTTATGAACTATTGAAAACGGAATTGAGTAATCCAAAATAAAATTTTAATTCCCTTATATCCGTGTTTGTGTGAAAAACTACAACTAATATTATTACTGCTACAATAAAAGCAACAAATATTGTTATTTCAACTACACCCAACACGTCCACCTCTTTATTTTGATTTTATTCAATTAATTTTTTTATTGATGGCTATCGTAAATTTCAAGCTTTTAAATTTCATATCGTTAAATATGACTAAAAATCAGTGCAAGCTTAAACTCCTTTTAATTACAAAAATTAGGATCAAAGCGGAGAACAAAATAAAATAATCGCTTACGGAATAACTTATTGCCACAAATTGCACGCAAAAAGCCAAAAATCTCTATGTTTTCGAGTTTTCAACTTTGTTTTCTTTACCAGTTAGACAGCCAACCAGCCAAGTTTTTTTTTTTATTAAACTCGTTTTTTAAAAATGCGTCAAAAATTAGCCGACCTGTCACATAATGACTAAAAAACTTGTTTTTTTTTTATATTCCGTATAAATATCTAGCCTATCGTTAAGCGTATTAGATATCTTGCATAACCTGGTTTTTATGGGTTGTAAAAAATTTGCATTAACTTAACCGCTTTTCTACAGCAAGTCAAATGTGTCGCAAGAGAAAAGCATTAAAACCGCTCCTGCTATCAAGCAAGAGGTGTCTGGCATCATGAACGCTAAACTTCTTTTGAATAAATTTATTTATGTGAATAAAATATATCTTCAACTAAAAATATCAAACTTCAAAGTACGTTTCGTTGAATAGAAACTAAAAACCAAAGTCATCTTTTTTTATTAAAAAAACAGTCGCAACTTGTATAACTTAAGCAAGCCAGCAGCCTCAAATTACACAAGCATTAATAAACATACTATAATAATCAGCTTTCTGTATTTTTAGAAAGGCTTCGATCATTTGTGGGAGTGCCTTCAATAAATTGACGGCATTTTCTACCTCTAACACACGAAATAAAATAATGATTCTACAACCTTATTACTAAAATCAATCACAATCAAAAATCTGATAGTGCTGCTGACAGTATCAAGGTTTATTTAAATAACGCAAACACAACAAGTTTCATTGATATTAATAATCATCATTTGCGCTTTTATTATGGGAGTTGTATTTGTTTGCTATTTTCTGAACACCAATGAAACCCAATTGAATTAAAATTATAAAACATATGTAATAATTTTAATTAAATGTTTTTGTTCTTAATTATTCACCCTGTTTTTTGTCAGATATCTTATATTACTGAAAAAAGTAGGAAAGTGTTTAAAACTTTGTTTTGTCATGTCTTACTCGTTATTTTTAGTTTTTTACGGTCCATATTTAATTTTTTTTAAATTTTCATGTTGGTGAATAACTTATTTTTATTTTGAAAATCAAGATAACTATATTTAAAAATAAGGTTCACAGTTTTGTTGCGAGTGAAAACTACAGAAAAACATTTTTTTTGTTTGAGGCTTAATCACGAATAAAACTGCAGGACTTAAAAGTTGTTCTAATAGCTTGTCACGATGAATTTCCTCTAATAAACAAACTGTTTAGCACATTACAACCGTGCCGGGAAACTAATTAACACGCAAGACTGCAGCACGACGGGTGACGCAGAGGAAAACATTTAAGCTTTTGCTGCTATCAAACAAGAGGTGTCTCAAATGATATAAACTGAATCTGTCTTAACATTTTGAAATAAATTATTTTAACTGATTTGAAAAAAAAATACCATATTTTGATTTATCTAGAATGCAGCACAACTTTTATTTTATGATCACTGAATTATTTTGCTCTAGACATAACTGAAAAAAATTATTTATAGTTAGAAATTTGCAGCAAAAAGGTTCTGATTCAAAATCAATTGTCAGTTTCGTAATAAATTTGACAATTCTATGTCATCACATTATAAATTTATCTAGTGTGAGTTTTGTTATCTAAAAATTATATTTATTCAGCAAAAAATTAATTGCAGCAATTTTTTTAATTGTTCGAAATTTTGCATCGATATTTGTTAAATGCGATATTGTTATTTTAAATCACCCTATAAATGTCTAGTCCATTGATGAGTTTATTTGAAATCGAGCATAATCGGAAAGTCTTATGTTGTAGAAAATAAAAAAAAAAGATTGCTGAATTTCTTGTTACATCATTTATTCTACGTTATTTAATTTTTTTGAATGTTTGAGAGGCCTGAATATACAAAAATTACTCTCCTCCGAAAATATCTACTCGGTGAATCTCCACCAATAAGAAAAAGTATAAAACAAGGTTTATAACGCAAACCACATCGGACAAGAGCTTTACGTGGGAATGATTATTGTTTTTCATTGTAGCAGTGCAGTACGTTGCGGCTTATATGCCATGCCGTTAACGTATTACGTCGGTTAGTATAGTGCTAAGCATTCCAGACTGTTGTGCAGAGTACCACGTTTCAAATCTCGGATTGATATTTTTAAAATGTTATACAAAAACTTAATTTAGTTGATTTATAAATAATTTAGATTAATTCATACTCAAAGGCGTCAAAACTGCGTTTCATCAAAATCATTGCGTAGTAGATGTCTAAACTAAGCAGGAAAGAATAGTAAAAATGTTTTATACAGTGTGGATATGCACACATTGTTGATTGAAGCAAGAGGTGTTTCATACGATGAAAGTTCAATCTAATTCATTTTAACGGATTTAAAGTTGAAATTTCTCAGTTTTTGATTTATCTAGAAACCAGCATTATTTTGATCACTGGTAAAATTTTCTTTAGCGAGAATTAAAAGTATGTATTTATTGTTACAACAACCCTGTAAAGCATTGCTAATTCAAACTCCAGCTTTAATTTGTTCAAATTAATAGTTTCATCTTGTCACATTATTATTTTTATCGTGTGAGTCTTTGTTTCTTAAAGTTACCATGAATTAGTATTTTAACGTTAGTAGTCATCTTTGTTTTATTTTACTAACGTTTATCCTTCTAAGACATTCCAAGTATAGTATTAGTTAATAGTTACCCGTTAAATTCAAATTTTTGTTTGATTTGTTCAATAAATGGCTTTTTCATTGAAAAACATATTTAAAAACTTTGTTTAGTAAGTATGTCAAAGGTTTTAAATAGTTTGAACAAAAATTGTTGAGTTTTTTTAATGTTTCAAAAATAAAATTTTGAAAACAAAGGAGTTGTTATTTAAAAATTACTAAGTAACTAACAACGATTATTTATTCCAGATAAGTTTAGTGTCATTAAACTCAATTAATAGTTTAATATACAGCAGAAACTTCAAACAAATTTAAAAATTGATTAAATTTAGTTATTTTAAAGCGGTTTTAGTAGAAAACGTATCAAATTTTATAATTTTGAGATATTAAAGAAAAAATTTTTTTCTAACCCAAGGTGTCTTGCATGATACAAGGTAAACCTGTCTTAAAGTTTTTACGTGACTTATTCTAGTTGAATGTATTACTGTGCAGTTTTTTTATATTAAAATGTTGCAGATTAAAAAACATTTTTTTAGAAAGTTGCACAGCAGTAATTAAATTTACTGCGGGTTTTATTTATTTATTTATTTATTTATTTATTTATTCTCAAACAGAAGGGCCTATCGGCCTCTAATACCGTTCGGACAGTACAAACGAAACAAAAAAAAACCAATAAACGAAATATGTACACATACTCAGTTGCAGATCGTAAATTGTTAAGATGTTAGAAACATACAATAGCAAAGTATGCTCGCGTATAACATATTGAATAAGATATTAAGTCTTGTAAATATTTAAATTATGCATTTATGGAACGGTTAAACCTGACAAATTGTTGTTCTTAACGCTTATAGATAATGCCGTGAAGTTGAAACTTCCACCGCAATCTTCAAAATCCCTCTAAATACCTCCAAAAATCTGTTCATTTGACATCCAGATCTGCTAATGCTTCATGAAAAATTCAAAGTCTTGAAAACTTAGATAAATCCATCTGATTTATTAAGCTTCTGAACCGACTGTAGTTTGATGATCCAACAACATCCTGAGGCAAAGAATTCCAAGCTGAGACCACGCGTCCAGTTATGAAAAACCTGGCATCGTCAGTTCTATATTGACCTGGCATCAGTTTGTAGCTATGGCCCCTTGTTTTTTCATAATTTGCTCGTTTAAATTGTCCAACCAGGCTATAATCCACCATTCCATTTAAAGATCTGTAGCAGAAACAAAGGTCTGCGATAAGTCTGCGCTCTTCTAGAGTTTTTAATCCCAAAAAGCTGAGACGGGTCGAGTATGGTAGATGGCTGATATTTGGAACCATTCGGGTGAATCTTTTCTGAACCTTCTCCAGGCCGTCGATTAGGTACTTGTGCCGAGGACTCCAAACTGGAGAGCAGTATTCGAGCAATGGTCGCACGTATGTAGTGAATGCTTTTTTCATCAGATACGGATCTTTAGACAGGAGGCATAGTTTTATTAATCTGAGTTTCACCGACGCAGAGTGGATAATGTTCTCAATGTGTTTTTTGAAATTAAGGTTTTTATCAATTAATACATCCAGATCTCTTGCTTGCTCGGTCGGTTCAAGCTCGTATGTTCCAATTCGATATCTAGGTATTTCGAAGCCTTTTTCGTTTCTTCGCCTGTGAATGGGACATACAAAACACTTTGATAGTGCCAGATTCAGTTGCCATGTTTCACTCCAGAGAACTAGTTCATCAATTGCTCTCTGTATTTCTGGAGCCGAAGAAGATGTGGGCTGAGTTGCTGAGTAAATTTTTATGTCGTCTGCAAACATCTTGACAGAGACCGATCCAAAAGCATCACCATCCGTAATATCGTTAATAAAAATTAGAAATAGTATGGGGCCCAGGACACTTCCTTGAGGAACACCACTGGTAACATCTCTCGGAGCAGATAAGCACTCACCAATCCGAACAAGCTGTTTTCGAGCACTCAAAAAATCCAAGATCCATGCCAACAAATCACCTGATATTCCGTAGCTAATGAGTTTAGTCTTCAACTTTGGGTGGGAGACCGAGTCGAAAGCCTTTTGAAAATCAAAATAAACAATGTCCACTCGACTACCATCCAGTAACCCCATAATCCAGTCATGTACACACTCCAGAAGGTTCGTACAAGTTGATCTCTGTCTCAGGAAACCGTGCTGATGTGGAGAAATAAGACCATGAGTAGAGAGGTGGGCCAAGATGCTTTTGCTAACAATCTTTTCCATAACGCGGCAGCATGTACACGTTAGAGAGATTGGTCTGTAGTTTGAGACAACACTTGTAGGTCCTTTTTTGTGAATTGGTGTGATGTATGCAGTTCTCCATATTTCAGGCAATCTTCGTGTTTTGAGAGACATTTCAAAAATATGACAGAGTGGAATAGTCAAGTTTTGGGCGCAGCGTTTAAGCAATATATTCGGTATACCATCTGGGCCACAAGATTTTGTCATTCGAAGACTTCTGAGGGTTGAAAAAACAACATCAGGAGTGAACGTAACTTCTTCCAGGAGATTGGGAGACCTCTGCACCAGAGGTGGATTACTTCCATCGTCTTTTGTAAAAACGGTTGCAAAATAGTCGTTGAAGACATTTGACATTTTAGCTGGATCTGTAACAATCGTGCCATCACTTGTTTCTATCCCAGTAATTTTAGAATTCAAGGAGAGTTTATTGTGAATATATTTGTAGAGAGCACCAACGTTACCAGATAAAACAAGACCCTTCTCAATGTCATATTGTTCTTTTTTTACTGCTTTAGTACATAATTTTGAAAACTCCATGTATTTGATTTTATCTTTATTCTCCTTAGTATGCCTCCAGATTTTCCAGAAGAATAATTTGGATTTATAAAGATGTTTTATTCTATTGGAGATTTTCCTTGGTCGTCCTCGTGAGCTCAATACAGTACGAACTGGAACGAAGGTTTGTATCACATAACTCATACACTGCTGAAGGGCATTCCAGCAGTTTTCTACGTCGAAACAATATTGGAAGATGTCGTCCCATTTCACAAGTTTCAGAAAGTTGTTTATTGCTGCAAAGTTTGCTTTATCAAACATATATGAGTTTCGAACATCGTTTTTGTCTCTTGGATCTGTATCATTTAAATGGAGAATCATTACATTGTGGTCACTGGTAGCGATCTGGCATCTAAACTCCACATTTGAGATCAACATTGAGTCCCCAGAGAGCACCAAATCTAGAATGTTGTTTCCTCGAGTCGGCTCTTGAATAAACTGTTGAAGTCCAAATTCATTTACAAATTCCATGAACGCTCCGTAGACTCTGTTGTTTGGATATGAGTAACAAGTCCAATCCACCTCCGGCAAATTAAAGTCTCCAACCAGGCACATTGTACGTATCGGAGAATATAACGCTTTAAAACAATTAATACTGTCCACCATATAGATCTCCGCCTCAGCACCAAAACCTCCAGGACGATAGTATGTGACAATTCTGTATGATTTATGGTTTAATTCAATATCAACACAAACAAGTTCAATATGCCGGAAGTTATCAGGTACTAATACGGTTCTGTGAGGAATACTTGTTTTTATTACCATCGCTACACCCCCTCCACGAGTTTTTCTATCGTGTCGAACTGAATCATAATCTTTAGTCAGAAATAAACTACTTGGAATCTCTTCTAATAGCCAAGTTTCAGTAATACAAAACATATCTGGTCTGCAGTCTTCTAGAAAAAAACGAAAATCTTCAATCTTGTTAGATATACTTCTGAGGTTTGTAAAAGCTAGGGTGCTACCGTTACTTCCGATAAAGTTGACCCTCGCCGCTTAACCCAGCCGGGGCAGGAGGATGACCATCAGTAACTTTTCTTCTTTCGCATCTCTTTTTGTAGTTGAGTTCAGCTTGTTGTTTTGTCAGGTCTCTGTTCATGAAGATTTTTCGTACATCCTCATTCTTGGACGAGCGCAAGATCCGAGACGACATCAGTAGTTCTTCAGCTGCCGCAGGGTTTTCTAGAGTAACACATATTTTTGCTCTGGGATTTCTAAGGTCTTTTCCTAACCGCCTTGTCGCGACAATCCTGGGCACCACAGCAAGGTTGTTTTTACAGAGGTCTACCACACAATCTGCATCTGATTTTTTCTCATCATATTTCAAACCAGAAATAACAATGTTATTTGCTCTTCGCTTTTTGTCATCTTTTTCTTGTTCCAACCTCCAGAGAGTGGTAGTCAGTACTTCGGCAATACTAGTTGGATTGCCTAATAGATTTCGCTCGTCAGTCACTAATTTAGAAGACTCAGTCCCAGACTCCAAAGCACCCAATCTTATAGAAATGTCCTCGAGTTTGGTCGACATTTCTTTTAACGAGTCAGTTGTTGTTTTGGCTATTCTATCAAGAAGAGCCTCATAGTTTTTATTCATGGTCTCCAGTAAGCGCGTCATATTGTCGCTCATTCTGTCGACGATACGGCTGAGAACTACTTCTAGACTTTCGAGAGTTATAGCTTTCGACATATCTTGTTTAAACTATTATTTAATCAATGTTTAAACACAAAATCGACAAAACCTCAAAGTTTTAGACGCGAAACAACAAGTTATATTTGGTTAAATCTCCAGATCAATTGACATTTGAGTGAATTAATGAATAAAATCATTTAAAATTTTATTTTAAAAGCGTTATCTAAATTTCAATTTTGAAAACTTGAAATAAAAAAGCTCTTTATTCCACAGTGATTCGAAAATGACTAGAAAACTGTAGTTAATGTTTTTTTATTTTATAAATTTACTATCAGCAAAAAATATTTTACAGAAAATGTTCAGTTGCTAAGTTACAAAATTATAAATGATTTAAAAAAACAGTTTGTTCCAGTTTACTTGTTTGATTTTTTGGCAAGGCTTAATCGCGAATAACATTGATTGATCTCAAATTGGTTTTTTTTAGTAGCTTGTTGTGGTGAGATTTGCTTTTTAAGCAAACTGTTTGGCACATTACAACACATACGACTAAATATTAGGCTCATCATCTATAGTGAATAACAACTCCACCGTTTTTCACCCAGTAATTTACAAAATGGATCTAATAAGTAGTTGGCAAAATCAAGTTTGATCTCGTGACCGCAGCCCGACGAGTGGCGCAGAGGAAAAACATTTAAGCTTTTGCTGCCATCAATCAAGAGGTGTCTCAAATGATATAAACTGAATCTGTTTTAGAATTTTAAAATAAGTTATTTAAACTGTTTTAAAGACAAAATATACACGCCGTATATTTATCTAACAATTCAGCATAATTTTTGTCTATGGATCACTGAGTAGTTTTGTTCCAGAAATAAATGAAAAACGCGTATTTATAGTTATAAAATTACAGTGAAGAAGCTGGTAAATTCTTATATATTTTAACTTCAAATTAGTTAATATAAATATTTTAGAAAATCTAAAGAAGTTCAGCTTAGATCATCCTAGATACTTTTTGCTTGTTAGCCGGGGATAAAACATCACTCTCTATAGAGTAAACGTTAAACAACATATGATATATATATATATATATATATATATATATATATATATATATATATATATATATATATATATATATATATATATATATATATATATATATATATATATATATATATATATATATATATATATATATATATATATATATATATATATGGAGTAAGATATATCAAATATATAAACATATAGATATATATGTATGTAATCAATTGAGATTATTGCTTTATAGCAGTTGATAACAATTTTAGTTTCTGCGTCTTAAAACACATGGTGTAAAAGACTATAAACTATAATAAAAAAAAAAAAAAAAAAAAAATTTTAGTTTCTAGAACATAATTGGCCAAGGGGGGTGCAAGTTCACCCCATTGACATTATTTGCTTTCCATTTTATCACCAATCAGTCAACTTACGTTTACCATTACACGTCGGCGTCTGAAACTTCCTTGTGATAAATTACAGGAAATTAGTGGCT
Source organism: Erpobdella octoculata (assembly GCA_963978895.1). Taxonomy (NCBI): domain Eukaryota; kingdom Metazoa; phylum Annelida; class Clitellata; order Hirudinida; family Erpobdellidae; genus Erpobdella; species Erpobdella octoculata. The sequence goes on from OZ022242.1 coordinate 747,837, forward strand.
TTTGAGTCTGCTAGTTTCATTGCCCCATCTATTTTTTTGATTTGTGGGGTGCACCAGAACCCCGCACGGCCCTCCAAGGGTTAATGCTAGCAGTCTTCTTTGTTTTAATGTGTTTAAATTTGTAAAGTTTATTTGAAATATTGCATAATCGTAATGGCGTGAGTTTGAAAAAAAAGCTTGTTTTGCTGAATTTCTAGTTACGTCATTAAACTTAAATGTTTTAATGTTAAAAAGAACCGAATTTGAAAACAAATTATTTTTTAACAAAAAATTCAACCCGGTAATTTAAATTCAACTATTAGAAAATAAAAAGTATAAAACAAAATCAATTGCGCAAAGCACCTTCGACAAGAGAATTTTAACGAAATAAATATACTTTGCGTATACAGCATGGACATCGGTGAGCGGTACCACTACATTTCCGTGGGTGCGCGGATATGATATCGTGTGTAACGTAAATCACTTACATTTGGTTAAACGTAGGATCAGCACATCATTTATTTAAGTAATGTTTAGACGCACCTTTACATTTAATTTCTATTTTAAGCAGTTATACTACTGAATATTCACACAAATTCGTCTTGAAGTTTTGTATCAATATCAAATGTTGTTAAAAACTGCCGCGAGTGTCTTTTAACACAACGTATCGAAGAAGTCAAAGACTTCATCCAAAAACCATTACGACTTTTAAATATTTTTAAAGTTTACATTGAACAGCGACGTGTTCTTTTGTATATATTTTTTTTTGTTGCTAATCATGTTTGATAACAAGGTGACAAGAGTAATGACACTGCTCAAGGTAGAGCAGGTAATACGAAAATGTGATCAAAGATTGTGATGCTTCTCTTTCACAAGGAACTACAACTAATTTTACCGTGGTTTATTATGGCAATTCCTACAATAACAAACTTTTTTCCTACTACAATTATTATCACAACAATTTCTATAGTTTTTTTTAAATCCTAATTAAAACAACACTGCCTCTGCTATTACTAGCTGTATATTTTATAAGATAGTTCTTCAAAACACGGAATGAAATAACATTTAGTGAAACTTTAGTTTTAATTGATTTATAAGTCAGTGAAACTTATGTTCAAAGGCATTGAAACGTGTTTCTCTGTAGTCATTTGCGGTTTTTTTGTAATCGATGTGTTCAAACTAAGCATGAAAGAACAAGAGGAATGTTCACCGAAAAACTGATAATGCAAACATTTTAAGGTTATGATATTTTTCACATTTTTCAAAAAAACTACACCATTTGCTGTTACAACGTTGTAACAGCTTCAACAAGAACACCTTTCAGAGAATAACTCTCATCTCAGCAACAATTTTAACACTGGCTCTGCTACTACTAATAACAGTGATACTGTTTATTTAAATAACGCAAACACAACAAAGATTTATTGATAATAATAACCATCATTTGTGCTTTTAAAATGATGGGAGCTGTAATTGTCTGCAACTTCATGCACACCAAAGAAACTCAGTTTAATTGAATATGTCTTTCATTCTCCTGCTTACTTGTTACATCCAATTTTTGTTCGCTCCATATTAAAATTTTCTAAAATTTTTAATGTTGGTGAATTTATTTGTTTTTACTTTAAAAATCAAGATAACTTTATTTAAAAATATGGCTCACCGTTTTGTTGCAAGTGAAAACTACATAAAACATTTTTTGTTTAAGGCTTAATCACGAATAAAACTGCAGGACTTAAAATTTGCTCTAATAGCTTGTTTAGCATATTACAACCCGTGCCGGAAACTGATTAATAGGTAATTGTACCAAGTCGATACAGCCATCAAAATGGTACCAAGTCGATACAGCCATCAAAAAATATCTACTCGGTGAATCTCCACCAATAACAAAAAGTATAAAACAAAATTTATAACGCAAAAGACATCGGACAAGAGATTTACGTGGGAATAATGTCTTTCATTGTAGCAGTTCAAAGTCGTTAACGTGGCGCGTATACATTTATCTATATATATAAAAGGCAACGTATGTTCATTCATAACGCCAAAACCAATGAAGGGATTTGCACGAAATTTTACATAATAAACATTTACCACCTAACAAACAATCTCATTTATTTAAAAAAATTGTTTTGAATGTTTTTAGAAAATTAATTTTTAGAAATATTTTATCTATGCAATTTTAGAAAATTAATTTTTAGAAATATTTTATCTATGCAATTATATCGCGGCTTAACGAGCTTAGGGTTGCTTTCGACTTCTGTTCCGTCGTTGTTGGTTGTCGCGATTTCTCAAAATCAAAAGTGAGTATTATTTTACTTATATCAATTATATCAATATATCAATATATCAAAAGTAATATATAATATACTATATACTATACTATTATTTTTTTAATTACTGTATATCGTTCAAATGTTTTTGAATGTTTTAGAAAATTAATTTTTTTAAATATTTTCGCTATTGTATCAGAGCTATGTTTTGTTTACATTCGCTGTTTATCGTCTCGGTTTCTCGAAATCAAAGTAATTTAAAAACTTTGGCTACTATTCTTATATTATTTACTTAGGCTACTATTTTTATATTATTTAATTGTTAATTATTGTTGTGTATATATTAAATTGTAAATTGTTTCGGTCGTTGTGTGTCAGGCTATCATTATCGCTCTACCAGTCTAACCACTCTAACCTCTAACAGATATTATTTTGTGCTACTTTTAGTCTAACAGATATTATTTTGTGCTTACAGACAAGAAAATTGAAAAATTTATTGTGAGTGAGTATATCAATATAACTATTAATGTATTTTAAGTATAATAGTATAACTATTAATGTAATGTAAATTTCTTTACGTTTTTTATTTCATTCGTTGCATTGCACATTGTAAGATGAAGATGATTCATCTAACGTATTTTCATAGTATTTGTTTATTTTATTTTATTATGTGTGCATTTTATTAGGATTGGATAGGTCGAAACAATAAGTTATATATATATGTATATATATATATATATGTTTTTATATATATTTATCTAAAAATTTATATATATCTATATATATAAAAGGCAACGTATGTTCATTAATAACGCCAAAACCAATGAAGGGATTTGCACGAAATTTTACATAATAAACATTTACCACCTAACAAATAATCTCATTTATTTAAAAAAATTGTTTTGAATGTTTTTAGAAAATTAATTTTTAGAAATATTTTATCTATGCAATTTTAGAAAATTAATTTTTAGAAATATTTTATCTATGCAATTATATCGCGGCTTAACGAGCTTAGGGTTGCTTTCGACTTCTGTTCCGTCGTTGTTGGTTGTCGCGATTTCTCAAAATCAAAAGTGAGTATTATTTTACATATATCAATTATATCAATATATCAAAAGTAATATATAATATACTATATACTATACTATTATTTTTTTAATTACTGTATATCGTTCAAATGTTTTTGAATGTTTTAGAAAATTATTTTTTTTAAATATTTTCGCTATTGTATCAGAGCTATGTTTTGTTTACATTCGCTGTTTATCGTCTAGGTTTCTCGAAATCAAAGTAATTTAAAAACTTAGGCTACTATTCTTATATTATTTACTTAGGCTACTATTTTTATATTATTTAATTGTTAATTATTGTTGTGTATATATTAAATTGTAAATTGTTTCGGTCGTTGTGTGTCAGGCTATCATTATCGCTCTACCAGTCTAACCACTCTAACCAATCTAACCACTCTAACCTCTAACAGATATTATTTTGTGCTACTTTTAGTCTAACAGATATTATTTTGTGCTTACAGACAAGAAAATTGAAAAATTTATTGTGAGTGAGTATATCAATATAACTATTAATGTATTTTAAGTATAATAGTATAACTATTAATGTAATGTAAATTTCTTTACGTTTTTTATTTCATTCGTTGCATTGCACATTGTAAGATGAAGATGATTCATCTAACGTATTTTCATAGTATTTGTTTATTTTATTTTATTATGTGTGCATTTTATTAGGATTGGATAGGTCGAAACAATAAGTTATATATATATGTATATATATATATATATGTTTTTATATATATTTATCTAAAAATTTATATATATCTATATATATAAAAGGCAACGTATGTTCATTAATAACGCCAAAACCAATGAAGGGATTTGCACGAAATTTTACATAATAAACATTTACCACCTAACAAATAATCTCATTTATTTAAAAAAATTGTTTTGAATGTTTTTAGAAAATTAATTTTTAGAAATATTTTATCTATGCAATTTTAGAAAATTAATTTTTAGAAATATTTTATCTATGCAATTATATCGCGGCTTAACGAGCTTAGGGTTGCTTTCGACTTCTGTTCCGTCGTTGTTGGTTGTCGCGATTTCTCAAAATCAAAAGTGAGTATTATTTTACATATATCAATTATATCAATATATCAAAAGTAATATATAATATACTATATACTATACTATTATTTTTTTAATTACTGTATATCGTTCAAATGTTTTTGAATGTTTTAGAAAATTATTTTTTTTAAATATTTTCGCTATTGTATCAGAGCTATGTTTTGTTTACATTCGCTGTTTATCGTCTAGGTTTCTCGAAATCAAAGTAATTTAAAAACTTAGGCTACTATTCTTATATTATTTACTTAGGCTACTATTTTTATATTATTTAATTGTTAATTATTGTTGTGTATATATTAAATTGTAAATTGTTTCGGTCGTTGTGTGTCAGGCTATCATTATCGCTCTACCAGTCTAACCACTCTAACCAATCTAACCACTCTAACCTCTAACAGATATTATTTTGTGCTACTTTTAGTCTAACAGATATTATTTTGTGCTTACAGACAAGAAAATTGAAAAATTTATTGTGAGTGAGTATATCAATATAACTATTAATGTATTTTAAGTATAATAGTATAACTATTAATGCACCTTATGGAAAAACAAAAAACATTGTGTATCAGAAAGCTTTGCAATAAAATGACTGTATGTGTTTGTTGTATTTCTTTTAATTAAAAATCAAAAGTATCTGCATAAATGTTTCAATAGATGCAAAGATGCCCGGGCAAACGAGCGGTTAAGGAAACGGGAGCCAGAGAGAAAAACGATAAAAAAACCTTTAAATTCCCCGGGCAACGCCGGGTAACCCAGCTAGTTACTTTAATAAAGCATAAATGCAAATCGGGATTTAATTTATATTTGAAGCAATTATGTTACAGACTGTTCAATCAAATTTAGATTGATTTGATACACAACGTGTTACAAGTGTGTTAGATCAATGAAATAAAAACTTCCATCCACATGCTACTGCTTCTTTTAACTACTTAAGTTTTTCCGGCCATGAAGCAAGAGGTGTCTTGCGTGAAACAAGTTTAATCTGGTTTTAATTTATCTAGAAATCAGGATTATTTTAAGCACTGGTGAACCTTTTCTTTGGAGTGAATTAAAAGTATGTAACAGTTTGCAAAGAAAGTTGCTAAAATTTCTTTTCCGATTTCAAAAACATAGTAGATCTTTTCAAAACTCTTACAAAACATATGTGACTTAGTAAGTAACAACGATTATTTATTCCAAAAAAGTTTAGTTTTATTTAATTCAATTATTATTTTAGAAGTGAGCAAAAACGTCAAACAAATGTAAATTAAAGCTATGACAGTTGGAGATAAAATAAATTGAATTGAATTGAATTGAATTGAATTGAATTGAATTGAATTGAATTGAATTGAATTGAATTGAACTGAACTGAACTGAACTGAACTGAACTGAACTGAACTGAACTGAACTGAACTGAACTGAACTGAACTGAACTGAACTGAACTGAACTGAACTGAACTGAACTGAACTGAACTGAACTGAACTGAACTGAACTGAACTGAACTGAACTGAACTGAACTGAACTGAACTGAACTGAACTGAACTGAACTGAACTGAACTGAACTGAACTGAACTGAACTGAACTGAACTGAACTGAACTGAACTGAACTGAACTGAACTGAACTGAACTGAACTGAACTGAACTGAACTGAACTGAACTGAACTGAACTGAACTGAACTGAACTGAACTGAACTGAACTGAACTGAACTGAACTGAACTGAACTGAACTGAACTGAACTGAACTGAACTGAACTGAACTGAACTGAACTGAACTGAACTGAACTGAACTGAACTGAACTGAACTGAACTGAACTGAACTGAACTGAACTGAACTGAACTGAACTGAACTGAACTGAACTGAACTGAACTGAACTGAACTGAACTGAACTGAACTGAACTGAACTGAACTGAACTGAACTGAACTGAACTGAACTGAACTGAACTGAACTGAACTGAACTGAACTGAATTAAATTAAATTAAATTAAATTAAATTAAATTAAATTAAATTAAATTAAATTAAATTAAATTAAATTAAATTAAATTAAATTAAATTAAATTAAATTAAATTAAATTAAATTAAATTAAATTAAATTAAATTAAATTAAATTAAATGGAGGCAAAGACAAACCAACTTCAGTGCGCCTCAAAAACGCGAGAAAAAGTTTCAAATAGGATTGTTTTAATTGTAGACGTAGGTATCAAAATTCAAAATTGACTACATTTAGCTATTTAAAAAATGAATTTTTTTCTAAAAAAAATCAAGAATTATATTTAATGTGAGTGTGAATAAAAAATATTTATTACATTAGCTCAATTTTCATAGTTTAATTTTGTCTTTCATTTTGAGTTCAGAAAGCATTCTAAATAAGTTTGATTGAATTCTTACAGTCTTGTTGTTCTAACCATAGGTTACGTATTTCAGAAGGTTTTCATTGTTTGTTCCTTTAGCACACAATAATTCTAACCGAGTAAAAATACTAAACTAAACTCTTTGATTGTTAACATTCTAGAGAGTGGTATTAACTGCTGCCCATCGCAGCTGCAGAAGAAAAACATTTAAGCTTCTGCGGCCATCAAACAAGAGGTGTCTCGCATGATAAAAGCTAATAATTAAGATTAACACATTCTTTATTTATTCTCCAGGAGAACTACTGGATGAAAAGTTTGATAACAAGCTTAGTCGACTTTGAATCTTGATAATTATAATAATAATAATAATAATAATAATAATAATAATAATAATAATAATAATAATAATAATAATAATAATAATAATAATAATAATAATAATAATAATAATAATAATAATAATAATAATAATAATAATAATAATAATAATAATAATAATAATAATAATAATAATAATAATAATAATAATAATAATAATAATAATAATAATAATAATAATAATAAACCAGAATTAAACTAGTGGTTTGGCCCGTCCCAAGGACGGATGTTTTAACATTACGATGAACATTGGATATATTTTATGGATTAATATAAGTTAATTAAATATTTTGTTATTTATTTATTTATAACACTACAATTAAAATTTAGATATAAATAGAGTCAATTTGAATGAAGAAAAAATCTGGAAAACGCTTTGTAATTATTTAATAAACTTTCCTAAGGTTTTTGAAAAATTTCGCGATAGACAATTTTTTGCGTGAATGTCTTATTTTTCAAAATATTTCCCTAAATATGTGAATCCTTAATGAAGATTTTCAAACACTGAGAATTTTTTTATCTTGAGAGGGCAAGATATAGCTGGCCATGAAAAGACACTGGTTTATTTAAATGAAATCCCAATATATTAAAAGTTCTTGTTTGCTACCTTAGCACACAATAATTCTAACCGAGTAAAAATACTAAACTAAACTTTTTTATTATTAAAATTTTAGAGAGTGGTATTAACTGCTGCCCATCGCAGCTGCAGAGGGAAAACATTTAAACTTCTGCGGCCATCAAACAAGAGGTGTCTCGCATGATAAAAGCTAATAATTAAGGATTAACACATTTTTTATTTATTCTCCAGGAGAACTACTGGATAAAAAGTTTGATAACAAGCTTAGTCGACTTTGAATCTTGATAATAATAATAATAATAATAATAATAATAATAATAATAATAATAATAATAATAATAATAATAATAATAATAATAATAATAATAATAATAATAATAATAATAATAATAATAATAATAATAATAAAAATAATAATAATAATAATAATAATAATAATAATAATAATAATAATAATAATAATAATAATAATAATAATAATAATAATAATAATAATAATAATAATAATAATAATAATAATAATAATAATAATAATAATAATAATAATAATAATAAAAATAATAATAATAATAATAATAATAATAATAATAATAATAATAATAATAATAATAATAATAATAATAATAAACCAGAATTAATCTTATCAACGATGGGCTTTTATTGATAACTAGTGGTTCCTCGTTCCTCTTGCGACGACTGGCAGTGTCTGTCTAAAATTGCCTCTAATAACCATGACTTTACCTCAGAACGGCTATGAATTCTGCATGACATCGCAAAGAATTTGATCGATGCAGCGTAATCCATGTTTAGTAAGCATAATGATTTCATCAATTATGATAAGCGAAGCCTGATAAATTATTTGTGCTTCTGGCGAGTTTAGTCTTACTGCAGAAACAGAGCTCTCGTGAAGTTGGACAAGAAGTTTAAAAACAATGTGCACTGTTCGCCCAGCTTTGAATAATTATTAATTTAAACTTTTTTTGTATTTGTTGTCTATTGCTAACGTTTCAGTTAACAAAAATGCAAGAAAACCTTGAGGCAAAAAATTGTCGTTTGACAGCAGAAAGAACTCGGCGATGAAGTAAGTTTTTAGAAAGCGATACAAGTGAAATCGATAGAAATTGTTTTATCGTTCGTATGCACTCCAAAACAAATGAAAGGAGAAAGGACATATTCTAAAATATTAATAATTTTGTTATATTTTGAATTTATTTTACATAAGGTAAATATTTTTAAGTTATATAATTGGGTCTTATAATTGATCTGACAACTGCAGCCTACCGCATGCTGCAGAGAAATAAAAATATTTAAGCCTTTCCGGCCATCAAGCAAGAGGTGTCTCGCATGGCAAAAGGTGAATTTGTCTTAGAGTTTATAAATGATTTCTTGAAACTGTATTAGCGTTTGATTTGTAGAAAATCCAGCATTGATTTTTATTATTGATATGGTTTTCTTTAAAGATATCTAAACTACGTATCAACTGTTACAAAATCAAATTATAGGATTTAGTGCCCCACTCTATTTAATTAAATTTAAAAAAAATGTAGCTACTTTAGAATGTTCGGAAAAATTGTATTTGCTTAAATTCTAATTACGTCATTTCATTTCAACTTTTTTATTAATTGAGAAACCCAAATTTTAAAACAAGGTATAATTCTTGTCTGAAAGCATTTACCTAATAATTAATTTGCCACAGAGAATAAAAAGCATTAAAGCCCTAAAGTGGCGTAGACAGTTGTTAGCAGTGTGTCACAGGTTTGAGACTTCCCCTACTCAAAAAATACTACAATCACTGTAACCATGGTAACGGCTACAGCATCAAACGTTTCTCTTTCATCAACTCCAATTGATACCGCTTTTCAAATTTTTTTTAACAGAAACATCAAAAATAAACGGCACCGTTAATACTGCTAGCTGCATCACCACTTACCTATTTAACTGAACCCGTGACCAACGCATCCACAACTAGCACAGCATCAGCCAAACTGCAATTATAATTGTTTTTCATAATAAAAAACAGAAACGTTGAATTCAATTATTATATTAGTATTGAGCAGAAACGTTGAGCAAATGTAATTTAAAGCTATGAATGGTTAAGATAAATTGAAGTAATTAAATTGAGGTGAAAAACAAACCAACTTCAATGCGGCTGAAAAGCGCAAGATATAGTTTCAATTGGGATTGTATTAACATCGAAATTTAAATTTGACTACATTAAGCTATTGGAAAAATCAATTTTTTTTCTCAAAAAGTTTATGATTCTTGTCTGCTGTTAGTGTGAAAAAAATGTATTACTTGAGTTCAATCTCAAATTCCATGGTTTAATATTTTTATTTTGATTTTAGTGAAAATTCTAAGTAAGTTTGAAATAATTTGTTTGCCTTTGTTATTCTAACTTTAAGCCGTTTAAAAAAAAATTGTTGTTTGTTTCAAATTACATATACTTGAGTAAATAACCTATCTAAACAGGTAGACTATTAAAAAGGGGTCCACAACTTTCCATTTTCATTATGAACAGCTTTTCCAAACTAGCTATAAACATCCGCCCAACGCGGGTGCTTAGGATACATATTTAAGCTTTCTCGGCCATCAAGCAAGAGGTGTCTTGCATGATAAAAGCTAAATATTTTAATGGAGTTTTGTTCAATTTTTTGCAAATTATTAACTGTTTTAACATTCACTGATGTTTAGTTTTTTTTCTAAAACTCATAATATCATTTTAACTGCTGATATATTTTTTACATCATATTGTTACAAAAATTATCAGCTGTTAAAAATGGAATGAAGTAATCATTTGATTCAAATCAAAAATAAGTTTTTAGTCCTTTATAATTGTGCTTGTGTGAAAAAACTACAACTAATGTTACCAATTCTACAACAAAAGCAGCAAACACTGTTATTTCAACTACACCCACCACTTCCACCTCTTTAGTTTGATTTTATTCAGATAATGTTTTGATTGATGGCTATCATAAATATCAAGTTTTTTAAATTTCTCTCGACTAAAAATCAGGTCACACTTAACCTCCTTTTAATTACAAAAATTACAATCAAAGCGGAGAAAAAATAAACTAATCGTCTCCGGAATAACTTATTGCCACAAATTTTAGGCAAAAAACCAAAACTCTCTACGTTTTTGAGTTATCGATTTTTTTTTCTTTGTTAGCCGTTCAGCCAGCCAGCCGATCAAAAGCGTTTAATTAAGCTTCTTTTTCAGAAACAAGTTTCGAAAAATGAACCAAAAAATAACTAATCTGTCACATAACTACAAAACATGTTCTTTTTTAATTTGCCATATAAATGTGTAGCCTATCGGATGCTAATTGGATAACTCGCATAACCTGGAATTTAAAGATTGGGAGCAAGCCAAAATGTGTCGCAAGAGAAAAGCATTTAAACATCGCCGGCTATCAAGCAACTGGTGTCTGGCATGATGCACTCTAAACCTCTTTCGCAGTTTCTAAAAAAATTAACTAGATTGATATGAAATTAAAATTTATTAACGTTTGGTAATTTACGACTAATCACCAACGAGTTTTTGCTTTCAAAGATAACTATATGTATAAAGTCATTGTTAAAAAACACAAAAAGCTTTTAAACTTATATTCAAATGCTATTTTCAGGTTGTCACGATTAACAGCTCCATCTAGTTGATATTAACTCAATGAGGTTTGTGAAAAAATAGTCACTTAGTTTAGTAGTAAGCATTCCAGCCTTTTGAGCAGCGTACCACGTTTCAAATTTCGACTTGATAGTTTTCAAATATTATATGAAAACCTTAGTTTATTTTACTTTTGAATTAGAATAATTTACACTCAAAAGCGTTGATGTCACGTTTCATCAAAATCATTTGGCGTTTTGCGTAGTCGATTTGCAAACTGAGCAGGATAAAAAAGTTAAAATGTTTACAGAGAAGATATGCAAACATTGTTTATTTATAATCTTCTGGTTGACACTTTTATGTCCTTATCACTTGCTCCTACCAATAACGTCTCGACGCGTGGTCCTAGTTAAACATTTTCATACTAACAAAATAGTAGCGATTTTGAGTTTCCTACTTGTCGATCAATAATTTTTGTTAAACATTTTTAAAAGGCTGCCCTCAGTTCAAAAGGTTTTAGTTAATGTTAACCTAAAAAAAACATTGATTGCATTGTCACTTTTATTCTTGTCATTTATATTCTACGTTTCAGCTCAGGTTGAGTGTCTCGCGGGGTTAACAACTCCTTTCACTAACCTTAAAAAAAAAAAAAAAAAAAAAAAAAAAAATTGTGATCTAAAGTTCGATTCTAAAATACCATCTATTAAAAATTAAAAAAACAGATGAAGTTTAATAAAAGCGTATAAAAAAGTTATTTATATAAGTGCTTTATAAAAGGTGCTTTTTCATAAATGTATTTATTTGTTTTTATTTTGTTGACAGATTAACACTAGGGAGCAGTTATTTTTGTTTCAACCTGACAACATTTATCCATCTAAAAACATTTACATATGGTCATGTCTAATTGTTATTTCAAGTTATTTGTTACCTGCAAAGCTTTAACTCCCTCAATAAATATTTCTGCATTTAAAAGCTTATTTGAAATTATGCATTATTGGAGATTTGTGAGTTTTGGATAGTTTCAAAAAAATGATTTTTATTTTAAACTATTATTTTTGTCATTTTACGTAAAACTGTATCATCATTTAAAAACCCGAGTTTTTAGAATGAATAGTTGACGTGCAGGATGATATACGACTGATAATTAGGCTTAATATCATCTATAGTGAAATGCAAATCCACCGACATTTGACCAGTGATTTAACAAACAAATCTTTCAAGTAGACGTGTATTGTTTATTGTATACACTATATTAAACATACTAATTAATTAAATCAGTTAAACAGCAGCACGACGGGTGACGCAGAGGAAAACATTTAAGCTTTTTCTGCCATCAAAAAAGAGGTGTCTCGATTGATGTAAGCTGAATCTGACTTAGAATTTTGAAATAAATTATTTTAACTGATTTTAAGACAAAATGTGCAAGCGGTCGATTTATTTAGAACACAGCATAATATTTGTCGTATGATCAATTTAGCGATAACTGAAAACAAGTATTTATAGTTACAAATTTACAGTAAAGAAATTTTTTTTAAATTGTTTGATTCTTCTATTGTTTTCATTTTGCTAAGATTTTTTTATAGCTGTGGTTTTTTAGTGCTGTAATGAATAGTTGACTTGCAGCATGATATACGACTAATAATGTCATCACATTATTATTTTGTATCGTGTGAGTTTTCTTGTAGCAGTGCTGTGAGCCGCGGATAGAAATAAAAAAAAAATATTATATGTGGCGCGTTTTCAATATTAGTATTTGTTGTGTTAACACATATTCTGAAGAAGTATACTTTTGCAGCTAACGCGCAAAAAAGTAGTTTAATTGAACTAATTTTTAAACTTTGTTCAATCAAAAAATTGTAAATTGTAACCAATTTTTCTGAAAAACACGCTTGTGATGATTTTTTTTACTTTTTTAAGGCGCCGCTGATAGTGGCTGGCGATATCAAAATATTTAGTTCTAAGTAGTTTTTGTGTCATCACGTCTATAAAATTTTAAAATGCCGCAATTGCATCATTAAACATAGTATAAATCAAACACGTTGAAACTAAAACGAATCTGAACCTACATCTATCTTCAACATTTGCTCAACGCTTTTATTTTCCGAACAGAAAGTTTGCTTTAAAATTTTTTTATTACTTACGCCTAAATATTGCTTTTAGGTTTCCGATACATTTTCATTGGTTTTTTTTTTAAATCTAAAGTCGGTTTAATGTATTGTTACTGAATAAACATCTGCCATTAGAAGTAATTTAAGAAAACTTTAGCTAATGCAATGAGAAAAACCACAAACATCGAGACCAGTTAATATAACTTTAGTAATATATCGATGGTTTTATTTTTTAAAGGCAGAATTATGAGTTTTTTTTAAAGCAGCTAACAATAATTGTGTTATGGTACACAAAAACGGTAGAAAAACTATGTTTTAAATTCAAACGTCAGTTATAAATTGTCAAATCTGACAATTCCTTTAGTCAGATTATTGATAGCATCATGAGAGTTGCTGCTTCTAAAAATAGCCTATAATTAGCAAATTTAACGCTAGCAGTCATCTTTGTTTTAATTTGTTAAATCTTTAATAATTTATAAGAAAACTAATTCGTAATCTTGCATAATCGTAATGTCGTAGATAAGTTGGGATCAGTTTGAAAAAACACAAATTTTGCTGAATTTCATTACTGGACAAATTCTCTTTTCTTATCGATAACATTTCTTAAAAGTGTGAATAATTTTTTAAACACCTAGTAAATTGTTCAAAGCCGGAAAAATACACGAACAAAGTTTAAACGCCTGCTAGTAATATATGTAAAGATAATGAATGTTTTCAAACTAATTGCGTGAAAAAGGAAAAAGCGGAAAACATACGTGAAAATAAAACATTTGTCGAGGAAATAAATCAGTAAAAACAATCTAACAGTTGTCATTTATGAAACGGAAACCGTTCAGGATGCCAAACTGAGAGAAAAAAATAAATATATCACTAAATGAAAAAAAATATAGCAAAATTAAAACAAAATTGAAATTGAAACGGCTTTTGTTGTTTCTAGCAGTAGTAGTTGCAGTGTTTATTTGGCTCCATCTGAACTCAGAAGCAACCACCACAACGACTGCAGCATCAGCTAATCAATCATTTGGAATTTTATTGACAGATTCAACTTTTGTCTGAAAAAAAAGTTTCCCACGATTCGTTTTTATTTCTGTTTTTATAAAGACAGTTGCAAATTTTCATTTTGAAACTAAATTGCCACTAACAAAATTGCACAGATTATTACTTATATTTTATAAACAACTGTAGCAGTACAAGTACATACGAGTATGTTACGCAATATAACTGTTGTTGACAGCATCTGCCGGCATACAAAAAAGGCAAGTGAAAGAATAGTTTTAATTTTAATCGCAGGCCGCTGAGAATTGCAGAAAAAACCATTTAAGCTTTTGCGACCACCAAGCAAGAGGTGTCTTGCAAGATACAAACTAAATTTGTTACTCTCTGGGCCAACAGAGTGACAATACGTTTTACCACGTTTATCTTAACTTACTTTCTTGTTTTTAAGTTTTTCGGGTCTCTGTTGGTTTGGAGAGGAAAATGTTATCAACTCATGAATCACTTCCCATCATCCAATTCAGCTGAAATTTGGTGTATAAAACTATCGTCATCATTAGCTTTTTCCGATTTTTAGATGTGTCGGAAATAATTGTATTAACATATAAAATATAATTAATTAAAACTTTTAATAACACTTAAACTAAAAAGAGTTAAATAACATTACTTGAAAACTCCACTAAAAAACAAATATAAATTTATGGCTATATAAATTTATTTAACTAATACTAAGAGCTTACAATAAAACTCAATAAACGTTGTTTAAACAAAATTATTATTTATATTTCTTTTTATATTATATTATATTATATTATATTATATTATATTATATTATATTATATTATATTATATTATATTATATTATATTATATTATATTATATTATATTATATTATATTATATTATATTATATTATATTATATTATATTATATTATATTATATTATATTATATTATATTATATTATATTATATTATATTATATTATATTATATTATATTATATTATATTATATTATATTATATTATATTATATTATATTATATTATATTATATTATATTATATTATATTATATTATATTATATTATATTATATTATATATACGCTTCAGTCGCGTTTTGCTATCTGGCGCTTTATAAATAAATAAAATAAATAAATAAAATTATCATTATATAATTAAATTTAATAAAAATTCTAGTATTGAGCAGAAACGTCATGCAAATGTAAATAAAAGCTATGAAAAGTGAAAATAATTAAATTAATTGACTTTAAGTAATAAAAATGATGCAAGTGCAGAGGATTTATCACTTAAACTTCTGCTTCTGCCATTAAACAAGAGCTGTCTGACATGATGACCAACATATCCTAATTTAAAAAAAAACTTGCAAATAAAATTGTTTTTTGCGGTTCTGTAAATTATTTTCACATTTGAATAGGAAATAATATTAATCAAAAGTTGAATTATTTTTTTTACTTTAATGCGTGAGAATTTGTTAATTTCCTGTTTTTCTAGTGTTTTGTTTATTTAAATACGTGTTATTTTGTTAGTTTTTCGTTGTTTAAATTTTATTTTCAATTTAATATGTAAAACTCTGTTAGTTGTTTGTGGTTAAAGTGTAATTTTTAGTTTAATGCGTGAGATCCCGTTAGCTTTTGTCAACATTTTTGCAATCGTAACAATTCCGGAAAAAATAAATTTCTGAAGTGTTTGGATTATTTCGAAAAATTTCCAAAGATTTCCAAACTTTTTAAATCAGTTTTTAAAAGTTCGAAACAAAACAGTTTCCGAAACCAGATCAATCCAAAAGTTTGAAAGAATGTTTTTTCCGAAACCAACAATTTATATAATACCGTTTACTGATACAAACTTCAGTAAATATCGATACTAATAATAATATCAAAAAACAATATATCCAATATACCCGCAGCTCGGTGGGTGACTCAGAGGAAAACATTTACATTTTTGATGTCAGCTAGCAAGAGGTGTCTCAAATGAAGCTGTCTTACAATTAAGAATGAGATTATTTTAACTGATTTAATATACTGTTGTGGTCTTGTTTAATATGCAACTAAGCGCCATTCTTATTTGCAGGGCATTGCAAAAAACATTGTTTGAATTTAAACTATGGACTCCACAACGACTTCGTTTCTGTTTTTTTTTTATTTATTTCTCTTTCACAACGCCTTTTCCAAGACAAGTCTTGCTCGAAGGCAAGAAAGGGTACTTGCAGAGGCAGCCATTTATAGGCCCCTACCCTTTTAGCAATGCGAGTGAACTCCTTGCTTGAGCGAGTTACGCTGGTGCTACGAGCACTAAGTATGCATTGTGCAATCGACAATTTCAGGGCTTCTTCTCGGATTTTAACGAAAACGGACCACACATCCCCGGTCTAATTTTGATGTTGTTAGGTGTTGTTGTTGTTACTATATCTAATTAGGTTGTAAGTCATTTTTCAAATTTTAGTTGTTTTAATCATAACATTAATTATTTGTTCTAAATCCAAAAACTGCAGCTCACAAAATCCTGCAGAGGAAAAACATTTAATTCTTTCCGGCCATCAATCAAGAGGTGTCTCGCATGACAAGAGCTGAATCTGTCTTGTAGTTTCTACATAATTTATTTAAATTGTATCATTATTTAATTTTTATAAAACGTAGCATTATTTCAATCATTTGTAAAATTTTCTCTGAAAAGAAATAAAAATAAAATTATTAAATGTAATAAATACTTAGTAAAACATTACTGATTTATTATCAAACGTCAACTTTAAATTGTTAAAACGTACACTTCCGTGTCGTCATATTATTGTTTTACATCGTGTGAATAATATAATCAGCAAGTTAACGTTAGCTATTATTATGTGTTATTTTCCAAAGTTTTATCCGTCTAAAGAAAAACTGCAAATAAGAAATTGCCTAATCTTTACTCAACAAAGACGAAACTGTTTTTCTGAAATAACAAATAGAAAAACCCATTTGAATTGATAAGTTTTAGTTAATTTTGAATATTTATTTTAATATAACCTGATAACACATCAAATAATGAAAATTTTGTGTGATGTAAAGTAAACTGCTGATATTATTTAAAAATATTATTGATTGTGTTTATTTAGTTACTGAAATCCAAACCATTTAATTTTCAAATTTTTAAAAAGAATGTACGAAAACCAAAGTTTTTTTTATAAACAGAATTTTTATTTTTTTAAGCTATGTTAATTGATTTCTAATTGCAATAATAGTTTTATCATTGTTTATAATAATACTTGAGCGGGTTTTGCATTTCATTAAAATTTTCAGATCAATTGGTCAACATTTGAGTGAATTATAGAATGAAATCAATTATAACTTTGCAAAATGACGCATCAGATTTGAAAGATGAAGTACTTGTCAAAAAAGATTGCTCAACCACTTGAATGTTGGCAATGAAATACTTGTCATTGCCTGACAGCACTATTATATGTCTCCGGTAACATAATTAACAAAAAACAAGCATTAACGATAACAAGTAACGGAAAAAACGAGTTTTTCAACCCAGACTTTTATTTCAAATACACTCAATTTAAAAATACGATAGATATTCAAATTGATTTTTTTTCAATTTAGTTATGCATTGGCATCCAATATAAAGCTATGCTGAAAGTTTCAGCTTCCTAGTTAATCAAAAATCTGGTTAAATGTTAGATTTGAGTACAGAGAAAGACACACTTATACAAACTTAGATTGTAATCTAAATAAACGTTTGTAAAACAATGTGAAAAAACCTGTTTTTTTGCATTAGACCTAAATTAGATGTGTAACTATAAATTATGAAATATAAATAAAGTTAAAAACGTAAAATGAATGTTATATAAAATACTTAGTTTGTGAAATAGAAATATTATTTAAAAATATTGTTTTAAAATCACGATTTACTTCTGATTAAAATTTTTAATCGTTCCATTAACATCGATACTTTTGTTAATCGTAGAGAAAAAATAATTTTTCAATGAGGTTTATGAGTACAATATATAATCTCAAGTAGGGTTTTTTTAAATATGACTGCTTTGATTTATTAGATGAATGATTGCAATGTTGTTGAACATGTTAAAATCTTGTTTTTTACTTTTTTTTTATTTTTGTTTAACAAACATTTTAAATAAAGTTTTTGTTTAATTTTCACGTGTTTGTTGATTTAATTTTAAACCAGTTATTGGTCTTTCTTGTACAATGAACAACTAAGCATAGCAATAAATGTACTAAGCACCACTATACTTTAATTGAATCTGGCAACAGTACCATGCCAATGAAAAGCTCCAACGGCTGTACTGCAGCACACCACTCATCGCCGAGAAAAAAACATTTAAGCTCTCGCCGTCGTCAAACAAAAGGTGTCTCGTATGATGCAAGCTGAATATGTCTTATACATGTTATTATGTATTACTTAGTTTATTATGATGCGTCGGCAAATCCAATATGCCCCGACAATAAAAAAAAATAAAAATAGAAATGAAAGTTCCAAACAGTAAAATCTAAAATGGAGTTTACAAAACTTTACCAAAAGCCACGACAATCAATTGTTACATACTACGTATATTATTGCCCGAAACACAAAAATCAAACAAGCAAATATGCGGGCTCTAACGGAATATATAACAGACTCTTTGAAGTAATTTATTTTTTATAGTCAAATTAGATATTGACTTAAAAGCTAATACACATGCAAAACTTCAGCTCAATTTGAAAACTGAAAGTAAGAAAAAATCGATTATTAGATTAATCGGTAGGACCCGAGAAACATTTTGGCATTAAGCATCAAGAGTTTGTATGATACAAACTGAATATGTTTCTGAGTTTTCAATTAATTTGTTTCAGCTGATCTTAAGTTAATATTTTCTTGTTATTTATAAAATATTTATTTCTTTTTATTTTTTAACGTTTATCCAACTTAAAATCTTCAAACATATTCATGTTTAAACGTATTTTAAATGATTAATCTCTGAAACATTAACTCTAGAATTATTTCTACAAAATATGTTTTAATAAATTTCAGAACGTTCCTTATAATTTTGGAACTGCAGCTCGGTGGGTGACTCAGAGGAAAAAAATTACATTTTGCTGCCATCAAGCAAGAGGTGTTTTAAATGAAGCTGTCTTAGAATTTCAAAAAAAAAATTATTTAAACTGCTTTAGCAACAAAATGTACTGGCGTTTGACTTAACTAAAACAAAGCACATTTTTTATTCTCTGATTAGTTTTGCTTTAGACTTAACTGAAAATGAGAGTTTATAGTTACAAAATTACAGTAAAAAAGTTCTGATCAAAATCAATTGTTAGCTTAAAGTTAAAACTGACAAAGCTATGTTGTCCCATTATAAATTTGCATAGTTTGAGTTTATTATCTAGATATTAGCAACAAACACTGTTATTTCAACTACACCCAGCACCTCCATTTTTTTATTTTTAATGTATTCAATTAATTATTTAATTGATGGCTATTGTGATTATCAAGCTTTTAAATTTCATTTTTATAAATACGATGAAAAATCAGGTCAAGTTTAGGCTTCTTCTAATTACAAAAATTACAATCAAAGCGGAGAACAAATGAAATAATTGCCTCCAGATATTAACCTATTGCGCGTCGTAACTTTATAAATTGTATTCCACTTTTACTGCAAGTCAATTGCGTTGCGAGAGCAAAGCAATTAAGCTTTCTCGGCTAGCATGCAAGAGGTGTCTCTCTAAATCTCTTGAAGTTTCTAAAAATTTTAATTCAATTGATATGAAGTTAAAATGTATTACATTTTTTTCCTACAACTAATTGCCAATGAGTTTTTGTTTTTAAAGAAAACAAAAAAAGTTTTTAAACTTTTTTTCAAACGCCCGTTTCAGATTGTCACGACTTTTAGCTCCTTTCTTTGCGTCTCTTCGTTTTTGATCTTTCAATACTAATCGGTATTCTTGGTTAACTTTTGCTCTTAATTAAGCTTTATTACTATGCTTTGTTTTTATTTGTTACTACTATTGAATGGCTTGTTTTCAGTTTGTATTTGCCGCTGACAATGTAACAATGTCACCACGGTTACCTTTTATGTTGTTATTTATTAAACATCGGAACAGTTTGCCTCCATATATTGGTTTTAGATAATCTTGTTTACTGTTAATTTTAGTTAAATATAAATGTGTTATCATTAAAACAATTTAGTTGATCTATAATTATGTGTTACTGTGTGACTTTATTTGTTTTGTCAACGGTTCTTATGCTTAAATTTTCAATCAAAGTTTAATTTCTACCAATCTTAATTTCAATAAATTATTTCAACTTTTATTCGAGTTTTTCACCATTATTATTAACTACTAATAAATGTGATTTCAATGTTTTATTAGTTTTTCATATGTGTTTTTATTGTAAAATGAAACTTTTACAAACACTGAATCATTTAAAAAATGTAAGTTTTTATAAAAAAAAAAAAGCTAAGCAATCTAATACGTTAGCCAAAAATCCGCCATAAATTTTTTCAATTTTCTCGTTTATGGAATATCAATTTTTTTTTTGCTTTTTTTGCTCAATAAACACATGTATTAAACATGGAATAGAGTACACTTATGTTGTATCTGGCAGCATTATAAACATACTAGCTGGGTAACCCGTCGCTGCCCGGGCATCTTTGCATCTATTGAAACATTTATGCAGATACTTTTGATTTTTAATTAAAAGAAATACAACAAACCCATACACTCATTTTATTGTAAAGCTTTCTGATACACAATGTTTTTTGTTTCTCCATACAGTGCATATATGTACAAATTGTTCGGGCTTCCAACACGGGAACATGCCACATACAGCTGACCATGTGAGAAGCAAGTGGTTTCCAAGTTAATGCCAGCCACTTTCAACGACTGGCCTTGAGCTTTGTTGATGGACATGGCAAAGGCCTGACGCACAGGAAACTGTAAACGCTTGAAAGTGAATGGCAAATCACTCGGAATGAGCGGTATTCTGGGAATGAAAACATTTTATTAGTAAAAGATATGAACAATAAATGTATTTATTAATTCTGGATCTCCTCTCTGAAAAGATAATCTTATAACGTAATCATGTGCAATGCAACAAATGAAATAAAAAACGTAAAGAAATTTACATTAATAGTTATACTATTATACTTAAAATACATTAATAGTTATACTATTATACTTAAAATACATTAATAGTTATACTATTATACTTAAAATACATTAATAGTTATACTAATTAGTAGTTATATTTATATATATATATATATATATATATACTATATACTCACTCACAATAAATTTTTCAATTTTCTTTTTTAAGTCTGTAAGGAACAAAATAATATCTGTTAGACTAAAAGTAGCACAAAATAATATCTGTTAGAGGTTAGACGGTCTAGTCTAACCGTTAGACTGGTAGAGCGATAATGATAACCTGACACACAACGACCGAAACAATTTACAATTTAATATATACACAACAATAATAATTAGAAAATTAAATAATATAAGAATAGTAGCCTAAGTTTTTAAATTACTTTGATTTCGAGAAACCGAGACGATAAACAGCGAATGTAAACAAAACATAGCTCTGATACAATAGCGGATATATTTAAAAAAATTAATTTTTTAAAACATTCAAAAACATTTGAACGATATACAGTAATAAAAAAAATAAAAAAAAATAATAGTACTTTTGATATAAGTAAAATAATACTCACTTTTGATTTTGAGAAATCGCGACAACCAACAACGGCGGAACAGAAGGCGACGGAAACCCTCAGCTTGTTAAGCCGCGATATAATTGCATAGACGAAAATATTTCTAAAATTAATATTCTGAAAACATTGAAAACATTTTTTTTAAATAAAAAAAAAATTATTTAGGTGGCAAATGTTTATTATGTAAAATTTCGTGCAAATCCCTTCACTGGTTTTGGCGTTATTAAAGAACAGACGTTGCTTTACATATATATGTAGATAGTTGCACAAAAAACTGCAGCACACCGCTGCTATTAGAAGAAAACATTTAAACCTTTGCCACCATCGAGCGGAAGGTGGCTCGTGTGATGCAAGCTGAACATGACTGACATGTTATGTATTACATAGTTTATTATGAGACGTTCGCAAAATCATTATGCCCCAACAATGAAATATTTCGAATTCTCTAATTAATGTATTTCAACTTACTATATCAATTCCTATCATTGCAACCTTTAATACTTTATTACTAACCAGTGAACTACAACAAACAAACGTTTCTAAACTGAATGCTTTTATGTAACTCAAATTGTAAAACGAATTTTTTTACATTTTCATTTTCCTTTAAAAAATACTTTATTTAGCAAAATTTATTAAGGTTTATTGCATTGTCATCAAGCAATTGCGTTACACAAATTTAATAAAAAACTATTCTTAAGATGTGACTCAAAGAATTTGGCAAAAAAGCTGACGTATTGCCAGGGTTAGGGTTAGTTGCACACAATTATAATCACACAATCCTATATCACTATTTCATGATCCTAGAATCGCAGACCATCACACGTTCCTGAGGAAGAACATTTAAACCTTTCCGGCCATCAATCAAGAGGTGTCTCGCATGAAAAGAACTGTCATTGAGTTTTTAAATAATGTATTTAAATTGTATCAGCGTTTGATATTTTATAAAACGTAGCATTGTTTTTATCACTGTTGAAACTTTGTCTAAAGAGAAATAAAAGATAATAATTTAACGCTGTAAAAAAAAGTAAAACATTGCTGATTTATTATCAAACGTCAGCTTTAAATTGTTGAAACGTACAATTCCTTGTCGCCATATTGTTATAAAAAAATAACAATATTGCTTAAAAGTTTATAATAACTTTGTTTGAACATTTTTTATTTTTAGAATCCTCACATATATGTGATTTTTTTATATCATTATCAAAACATGTTTTGCAAAAAATTAGAAGCTGCCGAAGTACAAAAATTAGAAAACTTGTTATGAATAGAACTAAGACAAGGATGTGCGTTATTTGGATCAATTCTATTTTAACAGAAAGTTAAAATATTTTTTTTAGACTTTTACGCCCTGGATATTTAATTTTAAACCATTCAGTAAATTGTTGTTGTCGGCCTTCCTTGTATATTAAACACCTTGTATATTATACAACTAAGCTTAGCAATTTTTATGAAGGAACAAAATTAAAACAGAAACTGCAGCACTCCTCTGGTGGCAAAGGTAAAACATTTAAACTCTCGCCGTCATCGAGCAGAAGGTGTCTCGTATGATGCAAGCTGAATATGTCTTTTAAATTTTACAAAACATTGTTTATTAGGAGGTGTCGGCAATAATATATCTCTAATTATTTAAGAATTTATTTCAACTTATTCTAAGTTAATATGTATCAGCTTTATATTTTTCTAAAATACAATAAATGTTTGATCATTGATTATTTTCTTAGAGATAACTTAAACACTTATTTAGTGTTGCAAAAACACAGTAAGAACGTTTAAGACGGTCGTTTTAGTTGTCACAGCTTATAAATCTATTGTGTGAAACAACTGTTTTTTAAGTATGTAATTTTTTATACCAACAATCAGCAAATGACCGGTAGTAGTCAATTATTTTTCAATACGTAGATGTTTATCTAAGAATCTTTAAACATGGACTTGCCCATTTCTAACCATTAATCGTCAAATGCGAAACGTTAAAATGGTTTTTGAATACTTTTATCCATGTTTTCTTCTTTGCTTTGCTTTTTGTTAACTCATCAAGCTAAAAAGTTATTAGGCTTATCTGTCGTCAAAAATTTTCACATTTTAATTAATTTTCAAACTGATTAGACAAAATTTAAATATATAAAAAAACAGATAATTATGAAGTGTTTTTCAAATTAACATTTTTTTAAGCTAACAAATCATATGTTTTTAGTTAAATTAAATAAAAACAATTTCTAATGCTTCAAATTAAAATTTTATAATTACAGTTTGTTTTGCTTTTTCCAGATTGGTTTGAACATTTTTTATATTTTCAATTCAAACATACATCTGTTTTCTATTAGATTGGCTTGCTCATCTTTATCAAAAAGTGATTTTCAAAAAAATTAGAAGCAGTCGAATTGCAAAATAAAGAAGACATGTAACAACAACATTATTAACAGTTTACTTGTTATAAATAGAATTACAACAGGAAAATACGTTAATTGGCTCAATATTATTTTAACAAAAATTAAAAAAAGAAGTTTTCGTTTAATGTTTACGTTTTTGATTTTCTAAGTTTATATCATGTTGTCGGCCTCTCATGTATATTAAACGTCGTATTATAGCAATAAACAATTACTATAATTGTATCGTTAGATCTGTAGCCCGCTTTTAGTCACAGATGAAATACATTTAATTTATTGCCGCCATCGAGCAAAAGGTGTCTCGTAAGATTCAAGTTGAATTTCCCCTGACAATAAAATATCTTAATAAATGAGACAAGATTCAAGCTGAATATCCCCTGACAATAAAATATCTTGAAATGTCTAAATAATATATGTCAACTGATTCAAAGTTTTTATATATCAGATTAAAACTATTTTTTGCGCTTTTGAACCGCATTAAAGTTGGATTGTCTTCACCTTAATTTATTTTATCTTCACCCTTCATAGATTTATTTAAACACAATAGACTTATAGGCTGTGACAACAAAACTGCCATATAAAATAATTTCAAAACTTCTTAATGTGTTCTTGTAATTTTAAAATAAGTGTTTTAATTATTTATATATCAAAGGCAGCCATTTATGGGTGCGTATTCCTTTAGCAATGCGAGATAATTCCTTTCTTAAAAGAGTTACGCTGGTGAAGCCGGCGAGACTCGAACTGCGGACCCAACTATCGATAACGTTCGGCGTCTCCTCGTATTAAATTACTTAATACATAACTTGTAAGACATATTCAGCTTGCATTATACGAGACACCGTGTTTTTTTTTGCATATAAAAAGAATCTATGAGAGGCCTGAAGAGTGGTTAAAAAAAAGGTAGCATTATAAGTAAACACACTTTAATTGGTAAAATGTATTATATATATATATTAAAAAAACATTTGTCAATATTTACTTTTTTGATTAATAAAGCAACATTCTTTTATGACCTTTCCAGGCACGTCAGAATTTGTGTTAAAAGACGGTATTCAGCTTGCATCATACGAGACACCTTTTGCTCGATGGCGGTAAAAGCATAAATGTTTTCTCCTGCTAGAAGAGGCAGGCTGCAGTTCTTAATTAGTTAACTGATTAGCTATAACTGTAGTCAGGGTATAATACGTCTGTTGCTAAGATTGAATGTTACTTGTACAAAACAGGCCAACAACAAATGGCTTTAAATTGATATACAAAGAAAGTAAAATTCCAAAAAAAAACTTATTTCAATTTTTTAATAAAACAAATGTGAAGAAACAAAGTTGAACACAGGAATTGAATTTGAACTTGTTTAGGTTAACATCAACTATAACATTTTTGAGCTGAGGACAGGTTCTTTAAAAGGTTCATTAATAATTAATGATGTATCTAATAATTCAAATATTTCATTTTGTTTAATTTATTTATAATTGTCACTTCAACTTAATATTTTAATAATATAATTTAATTTGATGAAACTGAACTTTTTCAGAGTAGTTCAGACAGTCGTTGTAAGTCACTCGGTCACATTCAATCTTAGCAACAGACGTATTATACCTTGACTACAGTTATAGCTAATCAGTTAACTAATTAAGAACTGCAGCCTGCCTCTTCTAGCAGCAGAAAACATTTATGCTTTTACCGCCATCGAGCAAAAGGTGTCTCGTATGATGAAAGCTGAATACCGTCTTTTTACGCATATAACACAAATTCTGACGTGCCTGGAAAGGTCATAAAAGAATGTTGCTTTATTAATCAAAAAATTAAATACTGACAAATGTTTTTTTTTAATATATATATATATATATATATATAATACATTTTACCAATCAAAGTGTGTTTATTTATAAAGCTACCTTTTTTTAACCACTCTCCAGGCCTCTCATAGATGCTTGTTATATGCGAAAAAAAACACTGTGTCTCGTATAATGCAAGCTGAATATGTCTTACAAGTTATGTATTATGTAGTTTAATAAGAGGAGATGCCGAACGTTATCGATAGCTGGGTCGGCAGTTCGAGTCTCGCCGGCTTCACCAGCGTAACTCTTTTAAGAAATGAGTTCACTCGCATTGCTAAAGGAATACGCACCCATAAATGGCTGCCTTTGATATATAAATAATTAAAACACTTATTTTAAAATTACAAGAACACATTAAGAAGTTTTGAAATTATTTTAGATGGCAGTTTTGTTGTCACAGCCTATAAGTCTATTGTGTTTAAATAAATCTATGAAGGGTGAAGATAAAATAAATTAAGGTGAAGACAATCCAACTTTAATGCGGTTCAAAAGCGCAAAAAATAGTTTTAATTAAGTTTGTTTCAATATTAGACTTAGGTATCAAAATTCAAAATTGACTACATTTAGCAATTTAAAGAATGATTTTTTTTTTCAAAATTTTCAAGATTCATGCTTATTGTTAGTGTGAAAAAATATTTTTATTACATGAGTTCAATCTCAATTTTCATAGTTTAATTTTTTTCACGTTTGAGTTTAGTAAACATTTTAAATAAGTTTGATTCCATTTTAATTCATTTATTTTATTTATTTATTACCAGTCATTTTTTAGTACCGCTTACATAACAGACCAGCAGCCAACTTGTCTTGTTGTTCTAATTGTAAGCCACTTATAATTAACAGGATTTTATTGTTTGCCTTTTTTGGACATTATACTTTTAATTAAGTAAAAAAAATAAACTGAACTCATTGATCATTAAATAGAATTTCATTTAGATATATCTGAACCAACAACAACAATTACTGCACCAGCCAATTAATCAGTTTGAATTTTATTGATAGATTCAACTTTTGTTTAAAAAAAAGTTTCTTTACGGTTCACTTGTCATTATTGCCTTTTAGTTATAGTTGCAAATCTCCATTTCGTAGAAACATGAAAGGAATTGCTCATTAATAAGAACTACAGCACACCACGTGTTGCAGAGTAAAAACATTTAAGCCTTTCCAGCTATCAAGCAAGAGGTGTCTCGCATGACAAGAGCTGAATCTGTCTTAAAATTTCTAAATTAATTATTTAAATTGTATCAACGTATATATTATTTAAATTGTATCCGCGTATAATTTATTTAAATTGTATCAGCGTATAATTTATTTAAATTGTATCCACCAGTCTAAATAGCAATAAATTATTTTCACTCTTATTCGAGTCTTCCACAATTATTATTAACTAATAAAAATATTTGATCTCATTGTTTGACACTAATTCTAAAAAAATACTTTTTTGTGGCTAACATGAAAAAACTAGTTTATAGGAGCTGATTTCAAAATATTCCACACTCAAAATTACAAAAATTCTAAACATTTTTTTTAGAAAACAAATTTTTGCTGAGTTTCTAGTTACGTTATTTTACGTGAATTGCTTTAATGTTTAAGAGACCCGATATTGAATACAGAATAATCGTTTTCAAATAACAACCTGTTAGCTTTCTAGAGATGATTTATAACAAAACTATACATTTTTTCTATAGTTTAAAGAGATTATTGCCAAACACCCTTGACAAGAGATTGTTGCCGTAATAAATTTTTAAAGCGCCGTTGATAGGCGATGCTAAAATAATCGTGAAAATTTTAAATCGATGTAATTTTAGGGTCTTCAACGTACCACAAATACATCACTAACATAATATAAATTAAACACTTTGAAACTAACACGAATGTAAAACTACATCTATATTCGACATTTGCCCAACGATTTTATATTCCGAATCTTATTTTTAAGTCTGTAATACGTTTGTAATAAAATAATATAATCAGTTTTTAGTACATTTCTTACCAAGAAAAAAATCTACCAACATATGTATGCCAACTGGTTTAAAATTAAAATACTAAAACTGTGAAAATTAAAAAAAAAACATTTATTTAATTTTTTACCAAAGCAAGATTACAGGAAAAAAGTTTAACACGCGACATTAAAACTGAACTTTTGTAATGAGTTGCAGTGACAGCGTGCAAGAAGCCAGGAAAGATTGCGTACCAGTGTATCATTACTACCATAAAACTCAACAGCTAGAGTTGTGTTCATCAAATGGTTGTGTGTTTAAAAACGATATATTCGATCGTATCAGCATTTAGTATCCTAATTAGTACACAATGTTTTCCTAAAAAAATATTATATTCGCTAGGGGTGACATCCTAATATCTTTCTCTGGAGTATGATGAGTTTAAAGCTAAAGCTGCAGCCCGACAGTTAACACAGAAGAAAAACATTTAAGCTTTTGCTGCCATCAAACAAAAGTTGTGTCAAATGATATAAACTGAATCTGTCTTGAAGTTTTATTTTTTTTTTATTTCTTCTAAGTTTTGAAATAATTTATTTGATCTTATTTGAAGACAAAATACCGGCGTTTGATTTATCTAGAATTGTCAGCTTCAAATAAAAAACTGACGTCACATTGTTATTTTAAATCGAGTAAGTCCTTTATATCTAACAAGTAAATTAAAAACGAATTTTTAAAACCCAATGCTTTTATATGTAATTAAAAATTAAAAATCCAAGCACCTAATGTTGAGTTGAATAAACAAAACGCTTTACTTGACTAGCTTCACAATTCCCTTGGCAAACTTCCAGACTACCACATCATGTTAAATAAACAACTCAGCTAGCTTCCCATGAGAGAAATTTTATTCAATTTGCGGTTTCTTGTTTATTTTAAAACTAATAATTGAATATTGCATTGTCTTCTATTTTGAGCATGTATGCAAAATTTGAAAAAAATCTATCATCAGGAAGTGGCTCAAAAATTGATTGCAAGATTTGAAACAGAGAAACAAACAGAGACGACGAGTTAATAAAAGCATTGTAGAAAAATTACAAATAATCAATAAATTAAATCTAGCATATATTTTTATCGTCACTAATTAAATGCAAACTTTTTATGTTTTAATCCGCTCATTTTTAGGTTCATTAAGAAGTTTATCTTAATTCTGGCATAATCAATTAAACATTTATTAAATTGAATTTTAAGTTTTAAATTTAAAAGCATTGAGCTAAACAGAAAGTTTCGTTCAAAAAATTTTAAACAAGCAACTTATTTATGAATATCTCAACTGATGATCATTTTTAATATTGTCGATCATGTTGAATATTAGTTGTTTTATAATTATCATAACAAAAGTATATCACTAAAAAATTAGGTTTTGCATACAACAGAGTTATGTCTGGCGTTTTGTGTCATGGTTTAAAAAAATTAATTTCTGATTATCGGACAAAATCTTGAAAATGGTGGATTCAGGGCACACTTTTGGTAATCCCACTTATTGCTCTTTTGAAACCATATGAGTTTGTTACTCAAACAATTTTTCAAATCATCGATTATAAGGAGATTTACATGGCTTTTCTGTCTGTCTGTCTTCAAATTTTTCAATCGATTTTAAACTAACTTCCCGATGAGCTAAAGACTTAAAAATTTAAAAATACCTCCAAACTTATTAACAATGTATTCTGTGAAATTTGTGAGTCGATTAGACAAAATTTAATTAAATAATTATTTGTGATTTTTTCGTCCAACTATTTATTGTTTATGCTAATATGTTCGTTGTTTATGTAATATATATATATATATATATATATATATATATATATATATATATATATATATATATATATATATATATATATATATATATATATATATATATATATATATATATATATATATATAATGGCTTTGGAGATCAAAGAGGAGTTGAATCGCTTGCATGAAGAAGACAATGTAGCTTTAGATAATGGGCTTTTCAATGAAACATTGTGCGAGGCCTTCATTCAAAAATATCTATACATGCTCCCGCTATGGACTAGCTACACCAACCCAGACTGCAAGCGTTTATCAAATGCTGGTTTAGATACGTCAAACATGAAATGTTGGGATGGAAGACCAATTTCAAAGCGGGCGGTTTTATGATGGTCTAAAATTACCTTCTAGTTGCAAAGCGATCCGACTTGAAATCCCACATAAAAGAAAAAAAAACTGTTCCTGATGTCTGTTATGAAGCCGTTGAGGAGTGGGACAAAAAAATAAGTCAAATACCTCGTATTTCAGTAACCTGGCATATTCAAAACAAATTGCTGTTAATAATAGTACCGTTCTGCGGGTTGCCCCTAATAATTTAGTTTTAGAACCTAATTATTATGTTGAAAAAACTTAAATATGAAAGCTATGATTTGCCGGATAGGTGACGTAAAATTGGAAATGATTGATTTTAAATCACTCTCCGATAAAGAATGGCTCACTGGCTTTATGTTAGATTATTTTGTTCACACACATTTAATTTAAATTCAACTTATGTTCCTTGCCATCTGAGCTGTCTTGTTTTAATTAACAAAATTAATAATAACATTTTTGATTTTAATTTTAATAATAATCGTTTTAATTTTTTTCCTTATCTTTTAAATGGAAATCATTATTGTGTATTTCTTTTTGTTCGGAAGATAAATCCGTTGGCCGAATGTCGAATATAGATCTAAATTCACATTTGTCTTAGTTTCAATGTGTTCATGTTGATCTATGTTAATCATGTAATTGTGGCATGTTGAAGTTTCTTAGACACGTTGACACACAATCGACATGGTAATGACAATCATTATAATCGTCTTTAAAATTGCAAGCCCCTACCAGCGGCGTTTCAAAAAATTGATTTCCGTGGCAATATCTAGTAATAGGTGTTTTGCTATAATTTTTTTAATTTAAAAAAAAATTAGTTTAGTTATAAATCATCTGTACCAGGCTACTAGGTTAATGTTTAAAATAAACCTAATTCTGCATTCAAACTCTGGTCTCTCAAACATTGAAATAAATCACGTGAAATTACGTAGCTAAATTTGTTTAAAAAAAACTGTTTACAACTCACAATTTTTTGATTGTTCGAGATTTTAAAATTATCTCAATAAACTAATTGTTTGCATGATGGCCGCCACAGTGTTTTTTATTAGAATTTGTGCTAAATTAAAACCAAAAAAATAGAATTGAAAAAAATTAACATTAAAATTTATGT
Organism: Erpobdella octoculata; assembly: GCA_963978895.1. Taxonomy (NCBI): domain Eukaryota; kingdom Metazoa; phylum Annelida; class Clitellata; order Hirudinida; family Erpobdellidae; genus Erpobdella; species Erpobdella octoculata. Next base: position 779,338 of record OZ022242.1, read on the forward strand.
TATGTGAAAAAGACATCTAAGGTTTGCTTCCACAAACTGAGTTTAAAATAGTAAAATATAAAGAAAATTTCAAACCACGTTTTATAGACTGCAGAAAACTGCACTAAAAGACAAAATTACTTTTTTGGCTCTTTATATGTTTTCAGCATACATGTTAAAAACTTATTTTAAAATTCTGGACTGCATTCAAAAATATAAAACAAGTAAAGGAGAAAACGAGTTTTTTAACACAAACTTTCATTTCAAATACACTCGATTTAGAAATACGAAAGATGTTCAAATTAAGTTTTTTTTTATTGTCATCCAATATAAAGCTATGCTGAAAGTTTCAGCTTCCTAGCTAGTCAAAAAGCTGGTTAACTTTTACTTGCAAGATTTGTCTACAGAGAAAACCACACACACACACAAACAAAGCTTGTAACCTAAATAAAAGTTTATAACAATGCAAACCACGTAATAAGTATTACAATTTCAATGTAAGCTCTTAGTATTAGTTAAAAATTTATATAGCCAGAAAATTATTTTTGTTTTTAGGTGCCCATTTTTGTAGTTCAATATACATAGTTTTAAAACGTTTTTCAAGTATTATTATTATTCAAGTTTTTTAGTTTCAGTGTTATTCAACGTTGCCCGGGTTTTAAGAGGTTTTTCTAATGTTTGTCTCTCTCGCTCCCGTTTCCTTCTCCGCTTTCCCGTTCCCGTCGCGTTCCCGGTCGCTTTTCCGCTCTCGGTCGCTTTCCCGCTCTCTTTCGCTCTCAGTTGGCTTCCGTTCCCGTTTTCGCTCATTTATGTATGTATATGTATGTGATATATATGTATATAGTTCCCGCTCACTCACCCGCTCCGCTCCGCTCATTTTGTGACGGATTTCAAATTTATTTCTCTATATTTGATTCCCCTTGACTCTCAAGGTTGTGTGAAAATTTCATTACGATCGGATGAATGGTGTAGCAATGCATAAAGGACATACATACATATTACATACAAACATTCATTTTTATATACATAGATTTGAATAGTGTTTATTACATTTAAAAAAAATTAAAAAGGCAAAATTCATGACGATAATCTACACCAATTTTCAAAAAATATGAATGATGGGAAAAACTCTAGAGTTCCAGAACTTGGCCTGAGGGGGGAACTTCGGATCGGGTGTATTTTCGCATGTTCTCAGATTGTATGGGCTGGGTTGTCATGTTTTCAGATGGCTTGTGGTGTGAAATTCAATATTCGGGATTTAAAAACAAAAAACCCCTGAAAACAATAGATATTTTTTTTATAATAAATCAATTTTTCATACTTTTAATGAAGTGACAGTTTGATTGCAGTTTATTTTTATGAAAATAAAATCAATATGTAAATAGCAAAAAATCTAAAATGAATAATCCTAAAAGCTTGCACAGAATCAGATGTTGTCTAATTTGCGAGCCTTTGCGATAGGCTTTTTTTGATAATTACGCGATATAACAGTTATTTTGTATTGTATTGTATTGTAGTTGTCCATTCTCCCAAATTAATTTTTGGATATCCATTCCATCTTTCAATTCATCATATCTTTTAGAAAAGCTTTTTACAAGATCTTGATTTATTGATTTTTCTTTGACAAACTTCAGAATGGCATCAGCTTCTGGAATGATTTTTTTGTTAAATGTGTAATATTTTTCATATGCTGTTATCAAATGATCAACAAACCTTAGAGTCATTGCAAATTCCAGCTTAAAGTCAAAATCAAGTGACAGAAGAATCGAGATATAGCCGAGATCTGGTGATAGTAACACTTCCCAGAATTCACACTTATTTATTAGTTCTTTTATCCAATAGTGACTGTATCTAGAATTCAACATAACTTTGAATAGTTTTTTATATTCATCGTTTTTTAAGCCAACTTTTGAGAGTTGTAAAAATAAGAAAAGAACAACATTAGTTCGCTGGTATAAAGGAACGTAGTAGTACAGTCCTTTGAGTAAAAACTGAACAATTACTGAAAGATTTTTTTCAATAACTGAGCAATATTTTTTAAAACGTCTTTCTTCAGTTAATAGTAGATACAGTGAGTAAACAAACGCAAGAAAGCTACATTGGTTCCAAAAATTTCTCTCACAAGAATTTACAATTTCGTCAGATGTTTCAAAATTACTTACAATATCGAGGCTTATGTTTGAAGAAGTTAAAAAAAAATTATTCCTCTTAAAACAAAGTCCTAAATACTGAAAATTTCTTAGGTGCGTCCAAGCGAGACTTTCGTCTAAAATAATATTAAATCTACTTATGTCCAAATAAACTAAATTAGGTAATTTGTCAATCATTTTGTATATTAATTTTAAGTTATAGTTATTAAGCCTTCGAAAGCAACTGTTTTGGCTCATATCAAGATATTCTAAATTAGAAAGACATGATATTGCGTCCACCAATTCTTCCAACGAATCACCAACAGATGTTTTAAAAATCAGTTTATGAAGACTGATAAATTGGGAAAATTTACTGGTGGTTTTTTTTGCATACCCACAGCCATATATACTCAATATTTTCAACTTTTTGCATGGGAAATCAAGTTTAAGAATGTCAAAAAAATCTTTGTCGGTATTGAATTTTTCCAAACAAATACAATGCAGAGAAAGTCGAACTAATTTGGGACAAAACCATTTAAAATTGTCCACCTTATATTGGTGATGTTCTGTGATTTCCTTACAGAGGATTTCTAATTCTAATTCTACTAAATTTGAAGACAAAGATGGATTTTTGCAGAAATGATAATACAATTTTCCCGATTGATTAAAATTTGTTTCTATGGAACCAACCAAATAATTCCCAGGAAACGAAATACGAGTAAAAGTTCCTCTATTCAGAATTTTTTTCAAAGGCTTATAAAACTTGTTGATGTCAACATCTTTGAGAATTATTTCATTAAGACAGTCAAATTTTAAGAAAAATGGAATTACATACTCGTGATGTAAGTCCAATCCTATTTCTTGACCTCTTGAAATTAATTTTCCAAGGAGATTTGATGACAGATTTACGCTGTTTTTAACCTTAAAAGGAAGGCATTCCATTTCAGAAGATGCTTCAAGAAAAAGCATTTTGAAGTTAAATAAGATATAATCAGCACTTGACATTTTCAGCGAAAGTGGTTGATGTAGGCAAGGATTCATATTAACTTGTTTTAATTTAGTTTACTAATGAGATACTAATGAGATTTAAAATTAATTATCAAACAATTAAATTTTTTACTGAGCTTATTTTAAAGCGATTGGTGGCAATGATATAAATATATATATATATATATATATATATATATATATATATATATATATATATATATATATATATATATATATATATATATATATATATATATATATATATATATATATATATTTCAAATAATTAGGAACAAGCTGTTCTTTCAGACACGCTTTATTAAAGACTATGGCCCATTTCTTATTACAAACTTTCTCTATCAAACGTGAAACTTTTCGAAAATCGGAAATACCAAGACACTTTTGAACCAACTGGTATATATTTTTACTAGCAGTGCCCGTAGCGGCTTCGCTCGCATGAAATTAGAGATTTTGAACCGTGCATTCATAGTAGAGATCAATTTTTTAGGTCCCGGCTCGGCCCGTCGACAACTTAGCCCAGCCAGTTTCAAAAACCTAAACTCCTGGCTCGGAACAGCCCGTTTGAATTAGGCCCGGCCCATTCTTACAGGCCTAGAAGTTCTATATACTTGATGAAAAACTTCGCCCGGTCCCACCTTGACTTCAGGTTTGCCCGGCCCAACTGAAGACCTTAAAATCACTAAAATATCTATATACTTGGTGAAAAACCTCGGTCCGTCCCACTTTGATTTAAGGTTTGGCCTGGCCCGTGTGAAGACTCTAAAACAACGGCTTGGCCCAACCGGTGATAAACTGGACTTAGCTACTTTTAACCGGCACAAACCTTCAAAATACTAATTTTTACATTTGTAGCACTTACAGTTTTTGAGTAGCAGTTATTTTGAAATCAAATAACCCTTATTTCCACCCCACATTTGAGGTCCTGGAAACCAAATTTTTAAAAAATGTTGGAACACTTATATCATTATTTTTTGAGTAAATACTAAATACTAATTTTGACATCTGTAGCATTCACAGTTTTTGAGTAGCAGTTACTTTAAAAACCAAAGAAACCTTTTTTCCACCCCACATTTGAGGTCCTGAAAACCAAAATTTCAAAAAATGGTGAAACACATATATCCTTATTTTTAGAGTAGAAACTAAATACTAATTTTTACTTTTGTAGCATTTTCAGTTTTTGAGTAGCAGTTACTTTAAAAACCAAGTAACCCAATTTTCCACCCCACATTTGAGGTCCTGAAAACCAAATTTTCAAAAAATAGTGAAACACGTATAAGACGTATATCATTATTTTTAGAGTAGAAACTAAATACTAATTTTTACTTTTGTAGCATTTACAGTTTTTGAGTATCAGTTACTTTAAAAACCAAGTAATCCTATTGTCCAGCCCAAATTTAAGGTCCTTGAAACCAAATTTAAAAAAAATGGTGAAACACGTATATCTTTATTTTTAGAATAGAAACTAAATACTAATTTTTAAATCTGTGGTATTTACAGTTTTTGAGTAACAGTTACTTTAAAAAACAAATAACCTTATTTTCCACCCCACATTTGAAGTCCTGGAAATCAAATTTTCAAAAAATGCTAAAACAGGTATTTCATTATTTTTGGAGTAGAAACGAAATACTAATTTTTACTCCTGTAGCATTCACAGTTTTTGAGTTGCAGCTACTTTAAAAACCAAATAACCCAATTTTCCAACCCACATTTGAGGTCCGGGAAACCGAATTTTTAAAAAATGGTGAAACACGTATCTTTTTATTTTGTAAGAAGAATCCATATACCAAATTTCAAAATCTCCTCATTTTTGGTTTTTGAGATATACATTGTTTTAGAAAAAAGTTTGTTTTCCAGTTTCTTCCCCTCAGGAGCAAAATTTTCAAAAATCCTTTCTTAGCGGATGCTTACGCTATAAAAGTAATATAAGTTCCAAATTTCACGTTCCTAGGATGAGGCGTTTGAGCTCGGCGTTGATTATCAGTCAGTCAGTCAGTCAGTCAGTCAATCAGTCAGTCAGTCAGTCAGTCAGGACATGTTCTTTTATATATATAGATTAATGTTTTGGTCATGAGCTCACCTGCAGGTTTCGGCTTCATTATATATATATATATATATATATATATATATATATATATATATATATATATATATATATATATATATATATATATATATATATATATATATATATATATATATATATATTAGTTATATCTATATATATAAAAACCTCGTGTCATAGTGTTTGAAATTAAACTCTTCCGAAATGGCTTACCGACTTTTATGAAATTTTTTGTGTAGATTTGGTAGGTCTGAGGATAGGTCCATGGCTATTAAAAATATTTTTTTTTAATTATTTAAAAATGTTATTTTGCAAAAACAAAGGACAAACAGACAGACAGACAGAGAGACAAACAGACAGTTATATATATATATATATATATATATATATATATATATATATATATATATATATATATATATATATATATATATATATATATATATATATATATATATATGGGGAAACAAACGGAAACGGGAGATTAAACGGGAACGGGAGAGCAAGGGGAACGAGAGAGCAAGCGGGGAAGGAAACGGGAGCAAGAGAGAAGAACAATAAAAAAAACTTTCAAAAACCCCGGGCATTGTACACTCGATTGCTCTTCGAGATTGATTTCTTTAAATTGTCATAATTTTGTACATTAAACTTTTAGTAAAAAATTTAAATTAATTTAAAAAGCAAAACAACGTTTGCTGGGTCAGCTAATTATATATATATATATATATATATATATATATATATATATATATATATATATATATATATATATATATATGAGTTTTGAGTTTTGTTTATTATCAGAACCAAAAATATATAAAAAAAAAGTCTATAGAATCAAGCCATAAAAAAATTAATGTCTGAAAGTTATATTTTTGATGAAGAGGAGCTACATCAGGCTCCTCTATACTGACAGAAGCTGGAGGACTCGCGACTCCTAAGAGATGCGGTCCTTGAAAGCGTTTACTGTCGGGGCGTCAATTGTGTATTGCGTAAGCGCATTCCATGGAGCGACAATCCGGTTTGTGAAAAAATTGTATCGCTCTTCGCAACCTCTGACATACTGGCGCTCTAATTTGCAGTTGTGGCCACGCAGGTGGTATGCCGTGTGGCCGGCTGCTCGAGTTTGCGGAACGGAAAAGCTGACGTCGTCGATGTTGTGGGCGATTTTGAACTGCTCGATCAGGTCACCTCTCGAACGGCGGTCTTGTAGCGTTGTGATCCTAAGCTGTTGCAGACGATGTTCATAGGGCTGATGTTTTAGTGTTGCAATGATTTTTGTTGCCCGACGTTGGACCTGCTCAAGAAGGTTAATATCGCCCTTTTGATAAGGCGACCAAGATTGAACAGCAAATTCAAGATGTGGGCGGACGTAGGAGAGGTAAAGTGTACGCCACAGTATGAGGCTGCGGCTGCGGAAAGCTTTTCTGAGTCGGCTGAGCATATGATTGGCTGATGACGCTGCTTTTTCGACCTGTGCTCGGACCTTTAGATCATCTGAGACGAGAACACCAAGATCACGTTCGACTTTTGTGACTTCGAGTGGTCGCCGCGTGCCGTCAATATGTCTCATAGAGTATTGGTGGGTTATTCTGTGTGAGCGACCGACATGCATGATTTTGCATTTCTCGACATTGAAGTGCATTAGCCAAGTGAATGACCACTCAACTGCACGGTCAATGTCAGCCTGGAGAGATAAAATGTCGGAAGCTGACTTGATGATGCCGATGATTTTGCTGTCGTCCGCGTACATTTTGATTTGGTGTGTGATAGTGTCCGGTAAGTCGTTAATATATAACACAAAAAGTAGTGGACCAAGAACAGAGCCTTGAGGAACGCCACTTGTCACATTCTTCCACTCGGACTCGCAGCCTTCAATCAAAACGCGCTGCTTCCTATCATTCAGCCACGCTTCGATCCATGTGAGTAGCATACCACGGATGCCGTAAGCTTTTAGTTTATGCAGTAGGCGTTTGTGAGGTACTCTGTCGAATGCTTTGGCAAAATCTGTATATACTACGTCAGCCACATAGCCGCAATGAACAGCTTCAGTGAGTATGTCGCGAGTTTCAAGTAGATTTGTCAAGCAGCTTTTTTTCTTGAGAAAACCATGTTGATGTTTGCTGATTAAGCCGTTGACGACGCAGTGCTGCATGATGTGTTCATGTAGAATGCCTTCCATTACTTTACAGGGCACAGGAGTGAGAGAGACAGGCCTGTAGTTAGAAGGCTTGAGCTTGCTGCCTTTTTTGAAGATAGGGGAAACATTTGATTTTCTCCATGTGTCCGGTATAACTCCGGACATGAAGGAGCGCTTGTAGATGAGAGCCAGGGGTGTGGCAAAGGCAGCTGCGCAATTGCTGAGAACGCGTGGGTGCAAACCGTCAAGACCCATCGATTTAGTTTTGTCTAAGCTGTGGAGTCTTTTTTGAAGAATAGCTGCAGAAAAACAACTTTCATTTACATCGCAGATTGATTCGGTGCGATCTGTAAAAGCAGGCATGTAACCCTCAGGTTCGATGACAAAAACAGATTGAAAATAGTCATTGAGGGAAGAACAGATTTTTTCACGGTCCGCAGTTATGGTGCCGTCGGCTGTCTGAATAGAGTTGATGTCGTCTTTGACAAACTGCTTGCTACGGACATGTGAATGAAGAAGTTTTGGATTGGATTTGGAAGCGCTGACTAGTTGTTCCTCATACATGAGAATTGCCGACTTGACTGTTTTAGCTACACGCTTGCAAGCCTCTCGATGAGATTCTCGTAGAATAACTGCAGAGTCGCGCCCCGATGCGATGTATTTAGCCCAGACCTCGCGCTTGACTCTGGCTGCTTTTATAACTTCGGGTGTTACCCAAGGTTCTTTTTTCCGGATAAATGGAGTTGTTGTAGATGGGATGTGTAGTGCAACCGCTTCGTTGTATCGGTCGATAAGAAGCTGATAAGTGTCAGGTACTGAAAGGCCATCAAATAAGTTTTCCCAGTCGGTGTTTGAAATACGAGAAGACAGCGCATTGTAGTCAGCTTTGCTCCATATAAAACGTTTGTGCGACGGAGAAACACGTGAATTGTTCAGACCGGCCACAGCGAACCGACCGGTTATAAAGCAATGGGATTGGCCCATGGGCGTGTATCCAAGTGAATAAATATAAATATATATATATATATATACATATATATATATATATACATTTATATATAGACATATATATATATATATATATACATATATATATATATATATACATATATATATATATACATTTATATATATACATATATATATATATACACACATATAAATATATATATATATATACATATACATATACATATACATATACATATACATATACATATACATATACATATACATATACATATACATATACATATACATATACATATACATATACATATACATATACATATACATATACATATACATATACATATACATATACATATACATATACATATACATATACATATACATATACATATACATATACATATACATATACATATACATATACATATACATATACATATACATATACATATACATATACATATACATATACATATACATATACATATACATATACATATACATATACATATACATATACATATACATATACATATACATATACATATACATATACATATACATATACATATACATATACATATACATATACATATACATATACATATACATATACATATACATATACATATACATATACATATACATATACATATACATATACATATACATATACATATACATATACATATACATATACATATACATATACATATACATATACATATACATATACATATACATATACATATACATATACATATACATATACATATACATATACATATACATATACATATACATATACATATACATATACATATACATATACATATACATATACATATACATATACATATACATATACATATACATATACATATACATATACATATACATATACATATACATATACATATACATATACATATACATATACATATACATATACATATACATATACATATACATATACATATACATATACATATACATATACATATACATATACATATACATATACATATACATATATGACAATGCCCAACATAGTTAATAATAGTTATATCGAAATAAAACCCGCCGACTTCAATGGCTAAAATTGATAAGACCCTTAATTAATTAATTAATTAATTAATTAATTAATTAATTAATAAAAAAACTTAATTAGTACACAATGTTTTCCTGAAAAAAAATTATTGTATTCGTTAGGGGTGTCATACAATCTTTCTCTGGAGAACGATGCGTTTAAAGCTGTTCGCTAGGAAATAGAAACTTTCTAGCCATTACAGCCACTGTAATATTGAACATCATTACAAAGACTGTAATACTGAACATCATTATATTATCTCTGATACTAACCATCATCGCAATATATTTAATACTGACCATCATTACAATCTCTGCAATACTGATCATAATTACTACACACATTCGACAGTTCCTATTACATTTTAAAAATTAGATTTTTTTTTGTTTTCCCTATATTTCTGGTTTGTCAAACTGCAGTTTCTCTTCAATTTTTTTTAAATAAATCGCATGCAGTGCTACGTAAATTTTAATTCATTCAGATTAAAGATTAACACAATTGAGGGTTAGAGAATTTGTAATAAGGAGGCAAAAAGTAAAAAAAAAACACAAAATAACAAAAGAAAGATAGAGAAAAAAAGAAAGAAAGAAAGAGTGAGTGAGCAAAAAGTAAGAAAGAGAGAGTGGGAAAAGGAAAAAAAGAAAATTGACAGAAGGTCAACCTGCAGGTATAATTTGCATTTATCATTCAACCAAGCGGAACAAATCCAGACCTGTCTTCTTCTCCTTACTACAATCAATCTTTCACGCTTCACAGGCTTCGTATGAAAGTATCTCTCCTAGCACGTCTCTACGTATGCTTTCAACTTCGTGTCCATTCTGTCGATTGTCCGTCTCTTTCTTTGTCGCTTAATGAAAATTATGATTCTAATTGGTTATGATTTTATTTTTAAGTGATTAATCTACCGCTTAATATAACTTTAAAAGAAAAAACATTTAGAAATATATCTATATCAAAATTTGTCTATTATCCGCGAGTCTACATAACAAAATTACAAAATTAATTTAAATCGAAAATATCCACGTAATCAATAACTTCTGAGTGGACAATTACATTTTTATATTCAATGTTATCGCTTTGTACTCTACTAGGTTGCATGGTTTTTATGTGTTTTACATACGTTTGTTCATATTTTTGTTTATTTTTGTGCGTCTGTAATTAACCTGCAATTTTATTGTTGAATTTTGGAAAACTGAATTTGATCTTTTTTTCTCTCTTTCTATCTATCTTTCTTTTTTCCTCTTGTACAAAAACTCATTTTCAAGTAACCTATCGTCTGTACAATATTCCACCTCTACGTCTTCTGTTTTCTCTCTTTTCACCAGTTTTTTCCAGACCATATAAACATATAAACATGCAGATTTCCATTAAATATTCATAGCTCAATCCGCGGGTCGTCGGCTCTTCGAACGTGGATAATCCATTGCATTCATTCATTCACTCACTCCTTCATTCAATCACGCATTCAATTCAAACAGCATTCGGATTATTTAGTCTTCAATCACTCATTCACTCACTCACTCACTCACTCACTCACTCACTCACTCACTCACTCACTCACTCACTCACTCACTCACTCACTCACTCACTCACTCACTCACTCACTCACTCACTCACTCACTCACTCACTCACTCACTCACTCACTCACTCACTCACTCACTCACTCACTCACTCACTCACTCACTCACTCACTCACTCACTCACTCACTCACTCACTCACTCACTCACTCACTCACTCACTCACTCACTCACTCACTCACTCACTCACTCACTCACTCACTCACTCACTCACTCACTCACTCACTCACTCACTCACTCACTCACTCACTCACTCACTCACTCACTCACTCACTCACTCACTCACTCACTCACTCACTCACTCACTCACTCACTCACTCACTCACTCACTCACTCACTCACTCACTCACTCACTCACTCACTCACTCACTCACTCACTCACTCACTCACTCACTCACTCACTCACTCACTCACTCACTCACTCACTCACTCACTCACTCACTCACTCACTCACTCACTCACTCACTCACTCACTCACTCACTCACTCACTCACTCACTCACTCACTCACTCACTCACTCACTCACTCACTCACTCACTCACTCACTCACTCACTCACTCACTCACTCACTCACTCACTCACTCACTCACTCACTCACTCACTCACTCACTCACTCACTCACTCACTCACTCACTCACTCACTCACTCACTCACTCACTCACTCACTCACTCACTCACTCACTCACTCACTCACTCACTCACTCACTCACTCACTCACTCATTCACTCATTCACTCATTCACTCACTCACTCACTCACTCACTCACTCACTCACTCACTCACTCAATCAAGAGGAATATGCTTTCTAGCGATTCGTAACGTTAAAGTTATTTATAACACAATATTTCTCGAATTTATTTTAACTTTATTATTCTTCCTTGAATATAATCCTTTTCTTGACTCTAAACTGACTTATCTCACTTTGCAGAAGTTAACCCGATTCTGACAAATCTTTTGATAATTCCAATTTCTCTACCTACAACCTTACTTTTTTCTATTGAGGACCACAAAAAGGAAAAGGACCAATACCAATTATATATATATATACATATATATATATATATATACATATATATATACACATATATACATATACATATACATACATCCATCCATGTATATATACACTCAAACACACATATACATATATATACATTAATGATACAAAAATTATACGCACACACAATGTCACAGAAGCACAAATATACATATATACATATACATATATATACATATATATACACACATATACACACATATACACACAGATACATTCATACATAAATGACTATTGTTTCAACACAACCAAAATATGCACACATAATAAAATAAAATAAACAAATACTATGAAAATACGTAAGATGAATCATCTTCATCTTACACAATCAATCAATCAATCACTCACCTATACCCCTTAGTTTAATCACTTACCCAAACCCACTCACTTACCTATTTTCCATTCACTCAATCAGTCAATCTTCCTTTCAAACACTCAGTCTTGCGGCCATTACTTACAGTTTCCTTGGAAACGATCGATACTTTCACCGAGCGGAAAACCTACATTCCAACACCATCATCATCATCATCATCAATGACTCCATTACACCAGGCCTACAGTTACAGTGATTTTGCATTTAATTTTATTCTTTTCCTCTGACCATAATAATCAGATTTATCTCCTGTTTACAATTCCATATGTCTGCTCATTACTGATATTTTCCGGCTTAATCGCTCCCCTTAAAATGATCGCTTCGAAGAATCTTAGTGTCGGCTATGTTTTCATCGCTAATCTCTAGCCAACAGAAGTGCTTAGGGTTAAACAATATTAAATTCTCCAGTTTCTGTTTATATATATATATATATATATATATATATATATATATATATATATATATATATATATATATATATATATATATATATATATATATATATATATATATATATATATATATATATATATATATATATATATATATATATATATATATATATATATATATATATATATATATATATATATATATATATATATATATATTAGCCTAGCTAAACGAAAGATATTAGGAATAAAAGAAAAAGATGAGATTTCTTGGAGAGTCAAAATTTAAAAAAAAAGATTCATTATTAACTGAGATGAATTTATTTGAATTTTAGCATCGTGCATTTTGCATGTTTATAGCAGAAGAGAATGTCAACAACAAAAAAACAATAATAAACATAATACAAAATTTCCACAAAAAACTAAGCGGCGCTGAATTACATAACCAACTAATATTAAAACAAGTATTTATTTTTTCTAATTTGATATTGAAATCATTCAAAACATATCTGTATTCGTTACGCTGAAGTTTCAACTGGCACGAAATAGGGGTTGAACCCGATTGAACCTATAGAATTTAATTTACAGGCTCCTAGGCTTGATATCCCTGTTGTTATTGATGTAATCAAACTTCCGATGGTTTACAATGGCTGTTCAATGTGCAGATTCGTGTTACACAATTACATTCCACGACTCTTTCAAAGGGGCCGGGAATGAGGGGGGGGGGATTTCTACAGATGGTTATGCCCAGGAAGACGTGTCGGACTGCAAGCCCTAATTTTCATTTTTCGTTCTACTTATAAGTGAAATTATATATTCAAACTCTTTCTTTTTTTTTGGACTTGACAATTATTCTCTATACAGGACGGAGGAGTGAAAAAGACAGAACGCCTAGCCCGCTCCTTTCAGTTTAGTAACGCATAACTTAAGCATTTGTCGTGTTTTTTAAGCAGAGGTGTTTTTTGCTTTACAAAATTTCATAAATGAAAAACCAGAATCAGGGAGGGATGGGACGAAAACATTAAAAATGAAAAACCAGAATCAGGGAGGGATGGGACGAAAACATTAAAAAAAAACTCGACCTACCCTTGACGTCCGTTGAACAAAATTTATAATCGTAAATTATAAAAAAGATTCACGTGATTCGTGAACGTAAAGGTAGGGCTGGTACTGTATCGACATAGGCCCATGCCAAATACATAATGATTAATTATTAGATGCATGCAATACAAAGTTTTCATTTTCGTTTTCATTTTTTTTCTTTTTTCTCGACCTAGGATAATAATTAAGTATTCAAAATACTATCATGTGATGATTGTTATATTATTTAGATATACATACATAATTAACATTATCATTGTCATCGTCATCACCATCATCGTCATCAACATTATTATCACCATCATCATCATCGTCATCGTCATAATTATCGTCATCACCATCACCACCATCATCGTCATCATTGTCATCATCATCATCATCATCATCATCATCATCATCATTATCATCATCATCATCTTCGTCGTCATCATCGTCATCACCACCATCATCGTTCTTATCATCATCATCATCATCATCGTTTTCATCGTCATCATCATCATCACCACCATCATCATCATCATCATCACCACTATCAAAGTGAACATCGGTTTCGCTTCAACCACCCCCCCCTCCTGCCACC